>JASDQU010589623.1:37545-53993 GCA_032191745.1 Picea mariana
GTCCATATACGAAACATACTTGGCCAGTTCCATAAACCTGATCTCGTATTCTTCTACAATTCCGTTTCCTTGTACTAAAGCATGAAATTCCCCTACTTGTTGTTCCTCATAGTATGCTAGTAGATATTTCCTTCGGAACCTCTCCTCAAAATGTTCCCAAGATACTGTGTCTGGGGTAAGGTGCAGTTGTCTTTCCAAGTTGCCCCACCAGTTCAAGGCGCTATCTCTTAACTGGAAAATTGCGATCTTGGCCTTTGAATTGGATGCATAGTCCCTTAAGGAAAAACACCTTGTCATGCCTTCCAACCATGCTTCCGCGCGTTCACTGGCGCGACCTCCAGCAAACTTCGGAAGTTTGATCCTCTGCAACTCTCGCGTGATGTCTTCAGGTGGAAATTCTCCCCTTGAGTTCCTTGATGCTTCTGGATTACCCGTCCCAGACGGTGGCAGTTCCACTTCAGTCCCTGCTGGTTGGCGCCCCTTTAAAGTCTCGTTAATGGCTTCCAATGAGCACAGTATGAGGGCTAGTTCGGGCGATGGTGGTGGTGGTGCTAGTGGTGTCGGTGGTGTTGATGGTGTTGGTGGTGTTGATGGTGTGGGTGGCGTCGGTGGTGCCTGTGACGATGCTCCCCTGCCTCGACCCCTTCGAGTCCTGACCATCTTGTATGAATTAACCTGCATCACCCCAAAGTTATCAGGGTGAGTTCCATGACGTTTCAAATTGGGGCTACTTAAACTTAGAAACAGGGTTAGGCGTAAGTTTTCTTTGCTTGTCTGTAAACAGACATTACTCCATCATGGGAATTGGCTAGGTTTGGGTTAGGATTAAGCATCTAAGCTTGGTTAACATCGAATTTTAGGGTAGATTAACCTTACACTCAAATAAAATAATTAATTTTAAAATTATTATTACACTAATTTAACCCAAATTAATTTTACTTTAATTTTATACTAACTTATCCTTATTTATATATAAATTATTTATACTAAATTATTTAATTTATTTCAAATTATTCTTAACAATTTAAAATATATATATAAAATAATTTAAACGTACACACAGAATTCGGGCACGTATGGTTTCCACTTGCTCGTCTGGCTTTCTCAAGCTCCTTCATATCTAACCCCCAAATTCTACACCTGTCAACTCTTCGAATCCCTACGCATCCTTCCCACTCACTGAGACCCTCCTTGCGCCATTCTTTCTCTTCCACAGATCTGTCTTTGCTCTGTTCAGAGGCTTCCTGGATTTCCCTTGCGATGGCTCACATCCTCACCGTTGTTCTGAGCACTTCGCTTGCGTTGGTTATTGTTGTATATGCTCCCGTTCGTTTTGCAGAAACAAAGTATATTGATGTGGCCACTGACAAGATCTAGGACCTAGAGTCCAGTCTCCTTGAAATGTTTGGAACCAATCCCCTATCTATACACTTTGCAGAGCTCGCCCTCAGCTATGGTAACAGGTATGATTTAGTCTGCATGTTGTGCACAGTTCCAGTACCTTCATGAAGAATGCGGGGTTATTCGAATTAAGAAATTGCATAAAACTTCCTTATGCTGTGGTAATGAATGGTGATTTCCTCTTTTGAAACAGAATGATTTGCTTGTAATTCCATCCCTGTACAAATTTTGGTATTTTGCTTTCAATTTATTTCATTTATATTAATAAATTTATTTGTCTGTGCATATGCATGTAGTTAGATGCATATACATTGTCTTCTGTATTGCTTATGGCCCTTTGCTCCTAACTATAAAATTTCCCACTTAAATTTCGGGTTTCGGGGTTTCCTTGTGCCTGATACCAAGAGTTTCTTGTCCTCATGGACTCCCGATCTCCGATATGGCACTTTATGTGCTAGCCCTCCAGGCTAGACATCCCCCTCATATGACCGTTGTTCCATGTGACCCCGGCCCTATCCTACATCGGAGTTTCGGGGTTCCAAATGTCGAACCACACAAGTCCTTAGGGCTCACGATTCTCCGATCCCTGATATGCTCCTAGCGCCTTAGCCCCTTAAGCTATGCTCGTGATCCACACGAACTCGCCTTGTGACCGCAGTCTTATCCCTTATCGGGATTTCGGATATCGCACTATCGATTTGCATGAATCTCGTGCCTACAGGATTCCTGATATCCCGATGAGCCTCTTCAGACTTTAGCCCCTCCTGGATATGTTCTGGGCCCATACGACCCCTTTCCCATGTGACCACCGTCATACTCTATGTCAGGATTCAGGGTTTCGCGACTTCTCCTGGCGTGATTTTCTCATCACCGAGAATCTCGAAATGCCAATCCCCGATGCACGTGTGAGCTCTCTCCTCCACGTCACCATTTCCTTGTCGCTCTATCAGGTATCGTGAAATCGTGACTTCCAATGCAACAATTCTTTTGTATGCAGAAACCTCGAAATGTCGAACCCCGACTCTTTTAGATCCTCGGACACACGTCCCTCAAATCGGACGGCTCCGACCATGTCGGGAAATCGTGGATCGTGATTCCATTGTGCAAGAGTTTCACGACTCCGGAAACTCCAATATCCCGAACTCCGACTTTCCGGGATCTCTCGCCACGCATCCTCACCGATGGACAGTTCAAAACTCCCGTCAGGATATCGCGGATCACGACTCCAACATGCGAGTATTCTATGTCCTCGAAAACCCCGATATCCCGATTTCACGATGTGATTAAGTCCTAATTAAACATTCATTAATTAATTCTTTTGATGAAGGGATAAGAGTTAAGTTAATTACGTCGGGCTTTCAGGGTTCACGATTTCGTCGTGTATGGACACCTTGTCCATGAAACCCACGACATACCGATTCACGATGGCCCGATGGACGACCTCCTGTCGGGACTTTTCCCGATGGCTCCGATCACTGCCACGTGTCCTAAGAACGGATGGTCCTAATCGCTTCTCATTTTTTCAGGGTTTTTGATACCAATGTGCCTATGTCCACATAATTCCTGATTTCCCTATGGGGCCAAACGCCGATGGTTCTCGTTGGTTGCCACCTGTCCCACAGATGGATGACTCTAAATGTATCAAGATTTTCTCTATGGATTTCCCAACCTCTTACTCACAGAGTTCCCAACTCTTCCCGGATGACGGACACCTATCCTCCACTCTGACTCTGATGGTCCCACAACGCTTACGTCACTGTCGGGATATCGCGGACCGCGATTCCCAGCGACGAGGTTTCTTTGTCTTTGAAAACCCTGATTTTTCGATCCACGACTTCCTGGGACCTCCTGACACGCGTCACGCACAATGGACGGTCCTAATCCTATTAGGAAATCGCGGATCGCAATTCCTTGATGCAACGATTCTACACTCCTGAAATCCCCAATGGGTAAAAATCCCGACGTCTCCCCAGAATGTTGACGCGTGTCCTGCCGAGATCAATGACTAGGATCCTTTCTCGGGATTTCAAGAACCACAAGGTCTCGATTCTCTGGCTTAACAAAACCTCGATGACTCTGGTATCCCGATGAATCTTCTAGGACTCCTCCTTTGCACACTAGGACTTAAACCCTGCGCAACTTCTCGAGATCTAACGACTGACGAGATTTCGCCCGAGATCTGATGGCTTAGATCCGTTCTCCTACATACTAGACCACTCTCCTTTGGGATAATGATTAATTGCATGAAACTCTACGTGGTGTAAAAAAAATTTCTCTCTTGGCATGGTTAAAATTTATATTGGCCTATAGTTCCTGATATTCTTCATTATTTAAAATTTCATTGAGGCTAATACAGGCAACTAGTTTACACTATTCCCGCATGATACAAGTCTTATAAATTTCCTTTTTCCGACTGCGCATTGGCAGTTCCTCATTTAGGTAAGTTCGAAATGAAGTAGGCCTTTTCAAGGTCCTGCAAATGTCCTTTTGCATTTTATTTAGTATAATTTGTGTAGTTATTGGATCTTGCCAACTTCAAGCCTTCGATAGAAGCTTCCCTCGACATTTTCATCGATTTCAGGTGTCTATTCTACCCGAAACTTCATTGACAAATATTTCTCAAATAAAATTAAGTTATCATTTCTGTTTTTGTGCTTAATAGCTTTATTCAGGCTGCTTTAAGGGTGGCCATTTTGTGGGAAGTGATCCTTCAAACTATCTGGTTCGCTGCTGCTTTTTTTTAAAGGGTGTTCCTTTGAATATTCAGACTAAAACTGTAGTGACCATGCATGATCCAGTTACACGGTATTTCCTAAAGTAGTTACTTGTGATATATCTATGAGATCATTTGCTTGGATAACTTAGGGGTACTACCTGAGTATATTTTCGGATACTGTATCAGTCATATTGGGGCAAACTGAACGTGTTTTGTTTGTGGTTTAAGCATGGCTGGAGTTAACACTCGGGGTTTTGGCCCTTAGGCCCAGATTTCGAACTAAGATGCTCTGATACCATATGTAACAACCAAATAATTCTAAACATCATTAAGTTTCCTAAGCAATTTATTTCATAAACTGAAACAAAACTTCATAGCATGATATTGATTTTTATAACAGCAACTTCAGTAACTTAGATTTATTAATAACTACTGAATTCATGGCAGAATGAAATAAATTCATAACTTAACAAGTACCTGGTTCTGATGCTAATTTATGTTGCCTCTTTGCCTTGTTGTTGCCTTCCTGCTACCTGATACACAAATCAACCTTGCCACAAACAAGAAAATAACTGGCCAAACCTACTGTCGTCCCTGCCAACTAGGAAAAATACCTAGCTCCAGGATATCTATGGATATCTTGGCCCCCGTGCCCAAAACCTCCAGCAACTCGGTGTCTCAACTGATCAAAATCCACAGTCCAAAACTCTCTTCTCACAACAAATCTCATAGTCCTTCCCAATCCATCCTACGTCGAATCCCCCTCGCGTAATCCTTTTCTTCTCCCTTATTCCTCCTCCACCGGCTCATGCAGTTACTTCTCCAACCACCCCCCCGTCCTCCATCCTTCGTCCCTCCTTCAATGTTTTATCTTCTCGAGTTTCATAGGCTATCCCTCTCTACATACGCAACCATTTTTATAACATTTTTCATTGATCTCTTAAATTTATTTCTCAAGTCATTAAATGTGATCTGTAGTTAAATTTTTACTTAGTTAACCACAATTATTTTCTTTAATTAATTTTACTTTATAATCTTTAAGCATTTATCCAGTTAGGGTCATTACAACACATGAACAAGTATAATATCAAAGTGATCATTTCAATATAATAACAACTGGGAAAAATTGGCTGTGTGCTCACATATTGGAATTAACACATGAACAAGTATAGGATCAAAGTGATCATCAGTTTTCAATTGATGAAGACCCAGCAACAACCAACATATTTATTACCCCAACCTGTGGATTAATGCTAGTTCTATCCATACCCATGATAGCTTCTATAGTCCTGCAGCTTTTATATCGCCAAGCCAGCAAGAAAAATCATGGACATGCGATCAACTAAGGAATACACTAGCACTTCATGAAGCACCTGAATTTGTCGATTTCTTTCTTAGCTCAACTAAAATAAACAACCCCTCTTAGAGAATGGTGAAAATCTTATAGTGATCGACTATTCAAAATGACAGAGTGCTACTCATCCCTATTTGAATGCAACATTTCTCTATCATTTTCATTGTGATATCAAGTATAAAAAAATATTTTCAATTTGAATTTAAAAAAAAAAAATCTCATTTAAGGAAATTGGAATTTAGATTTATGGGAATATGTAATTACTATTTTTATGATTGTTGGACAAAGGTTTGATTTTCCAACTGTACTTTTTTTTTATGGACACATGTATGAGACAAACTTTTTAATAAATTAAATGCTGGAAGACAAATGGAACAACAAGGTTAAAAATAGTTGACTATGACTCCATGAATGGGGAACAAGTTTGACTTGACTAAGAGCTGATTTTTATAAGTGTTAGAAGTTGAGTTTTATCACTAGCAGCCCCTAAAAATAAGAGATTTGTAAAGCTGTGAATTTCCCAAGGAGGAAAAGGAAATAGAAAAGTCCTAGGCATAAGGTAAATACAACATATGTGGGAGGCATGGCATTGCTTAGTATGTTGGGGAAAAGAACTTTTTTTTGTTATGAGCACATCTGTTGTTAGGAAAAACATTTTCTGAACTGTTATAGATTAATGACTTACACTACGTAGTTAATCCTGAAAATAATATCATTTTCTAAACTCTTGAAAGTGAGAGTGGCTAAGGGGATTTACTCAGTTTTCCCTTATGGAGTCATGGTCAGGCTGGGGGGTGATCACGACAAGTGATCGTGGTTGTTTTTTTTCTATGATTGGGAGGAACGTAGCTGTTCCATTTGTTTTCCTAGCATCAATATTCAGATATGTATCTTAGCTATGTATTTTCCTTTGGATGTTATATGTTCGATATTATACAATGGATGTTTTGTATTTCTATATATATATATATATATACATACATATATATATATAAATATGAAGTTAGTTAAGTGGATTGTATAATCATGATGGATTCATGGCTTGCCACTATTGGTGTAGTTTTTCTAAAGTGTTATGGTTTAATATATATATATATAGAGAGAGAGAGAGAGAGAGATCCATGTATATGTTTCTATTGGCCATAATACACTTATTCCATTTCTTGTTTTTCAATTACTATTTAAAATCAAACTACTTAAGAAAGAAATAAGTAAAATAGACTATATCAAAGCTCCTACTATCATGTTGAGTATAGGTAGAAAAGAATAAAAGTCCCATAATACATTTTTCTTATCTATTAACATAGAAAGATATATTTTACGTTTGATCTTAGAATGATTGGACAAAATATAATTATTACAGTCAATAGTTCGCTCAGCAAAAATAATACAACTCAGATCCTCTTAGCCCCAAAAACTCCATGGTTAGTTTAAACAAAATTCTAAAATATTCTACACTAGACTATCTGTAACAGAAGTGAATGCGCACATGCATTGGTGGGAGTAAACCATGGAACCTGAATACCTTTTAGTGGTTGGAGGCTTCTTCGCGAAATTTGTGCTGATAATTGTAACCTGTAAGGGAGTAATACGAAGGAGTTAAGATCAATACTAGTTTACAATTCATTAAAAGAATGAGATAATAAAACAAGATTGAAAGCGTAACTTATTGTGGGTCGAGTTTGGACATCGTATGATCTTCGTATGCCATCACGAAGTAGTCGATCCATAACTCAGGAGGAGGAGTGGGTTCTTAGCCATTTGATGGGTTACCCAGCAATAAAATAGGGACATGTCATCAAAATTATATCCATGCGTAAATATTCACTTTTGAGCAAAGAGAAGAAACTGGTAAATGAATAATTAACAGAGAGGTAGAGACAACAAGTTTAATCTTCCAGAAGCTAAAAAGATACAAGATCATCATAGAAATAATTGTTATTAAGGAATAATCATCAAAAGGATTACTTACAAGTAATTACAAAACCCTTTAGAGGGGACAAATTGGCGAAAGGAATTTTATTGAGACGAAACTAAGAACTAAATCCATAGTTGACAAGTCAAACATAGATTACATTGAGTTTCCTGTAATTGTAGTAAGAAATCTAAAATTGAAAAGTATTTACAGAGATGCAAAGGATGCGATCTGGGTACCTTTAATTAAAGTAAGGAACTAATTAATTTGTTAAAATTTATTAATGCAAGAATGTGCTAAAACCCCATGAAAAAACCCTTTCCTCGTGCATTCAACATGATATATTGCATATGAATGCAATAATGTGCAGTAAGTAAAAAAAAATGAGAAAAACCTTTAATACAATACACCTGAATTTAGGCCTATGTTTCAAGAAAACATCTATGTAAGAAATCCCTAAATTATCGAGATAAAAATTTAATTATAGGAGATGAAATAGTAATTGAATACCATTGTCAAGATAACTTTAATACTTTAATAGAGATAGGTCATCAAGAAAGATAGGCGAAATTAAAAAGATGAAGTACCAAAGAAATACATTGCAGAGACAATATTAACCCTTGACGGAGACAAAGTTACGATTTATTTTACTCAGACAAGTTCTGGGTTTTAAGAGATTAAATACACCTTGATTACCTGTAGAGAAACGATTGACTTCCTTTAAAGTGAAATGAGGTTTTCAACCTTTAGACATTTCTTGAATACGAATTAACCGCATAAGGAATTAAACTATAAGACTATAACGAATTTTATAAATGCAACAACCTTCGAGGGTTACGACCAAGTCCTCGAATGGAAAGAATAACACCATACTATATTCAGGTAATGACTCTAATCGAAGGTTTGCACTTTTTAAAAAGATCAAGGCTGACGATTATGTTGTGCAGAGTCTCTCTCTTACCTGAACTTCTCGGTCAAGGACCCACATGGTGCAATGATCCATGTTTAAACTTAAAACCAAAATCGATTAAAAAAATTAAAGGATTATTTATTACAAACGCTTCACTAGAAATTTCGGCCACAGGTTTTAACTAGAGAGAAACGAGAAGGGCATGGGCTTGAAGATTATAATTTAACATAGGAGAAACATAGTAACTGTATCCCTTTGAACTCAAACCCGAGTAATGAAAACCTAAAGGAATAAACAATACCGATAACAAAACTTGTTTCTACAGTGGGAGTTATATCCCGGGAAGAAAAAATATGGAAAAATGTCGACAGAGTCGCATAACAGGGTGTGGTTGCAACTTTAAACCCAAAAGAAAATTCTAATACAAAAAGGGTGATGTGAAAAACCCACAGAGAACGTATTGCACCAGAAAATTCCTCTTTATAAATTACAAAGCCTACGAATTATTTACCGATTCTTGTGGAGAACCCCCGCCAGCACGTTTGTTGCCTTGTTCCTTATTAGGGTCGGACACTAGTAGAGTAATTGGTCGCAAGGGTAGAAAAGTGAAGAGGCAAAGTGAAAATGATACCAAAGGGACAACTACGAGGAGCATAATGAGACCATGATTTCCTCATTCATGGGTAAAAGCGACTGATATGTCCCCCACAGCTCTGCCATGTGATTTCAACTATAGTGGAGAACACACATTGGACGGTTTCTTGTAGTGTCAAGTCGTAGGTTACTGGGTAGGTATTACTCCATTAATGGACCTTCCATAACTTGAATCCCAAGAGGCCTTAACTACCGAGGTTTATGTATGACTTGGCATCCACCACACTACAAATTTAAGAACCAATTTATCCATGATTCGTATGTGTTGTGTTATAATATAGTTTTGTTTGGTGGATGGAGTTAGCATATGAGTAGGTTTTAACCTTGTTTCTAATAGCTGCATCACATGTATTGGGTTATAGTATAGTTTTGTTTGGGTGGATAGAGTTAGCATATGTGTAGGGTTTTTTAACCTTGATGCTAACAATTTCATCTCATGTATTATGTTGTAATATAGTTTTGTTACCCTAGTATAGTGTTGGAATTACATGGGTATGGTTGTAAGCCTTGCTCGCATACTATGGACGTTAACATTCATGTCTCCTAACTTATAACGATGGAAATAATGATATTGTTTTAATACTTGAGAATCATGACAGAGCTTATAATAATATAGGTATGAGCCAATCCACCAAAACACTACGGATTAGTGTAGTAGAGTATAACAATAAGTTATATGTTGGTTTTAACTCTCCTTCATATTATTAGGATGGATATTCTAGCGGAGTAAAAACTTATACTTGCACAATAATGCTATAATATTTATAAGCAATTATATTCATGTTCATGATTAGTTTTTTTGTTAATAGACTTCAGTTTTTCCATTATTATTTTTTTTATTTAGCGAAATTTAGGGTACATTACATGTGGTATCAGGGTTATTGGTTACAACACTTGGGCCTAAGGGAAACACCAAAAAGTTATTTTGATGAAGGAAAAATATAAAAAATAATACTTACTGTTACAAACAAAAAAAAACGCAAAATGGAGAAGGAGACAAAACTGATAGAAACCATAATCATGAGCTCCCTAGAGATCCAAAACATCACAGTGGGGGAAGTTCAACCACCCAAGTATTGGAAATGATGAGGAATGTTATTGTGGAATTGCAGGTGTTTAAGATGATAATGAAAAGTTAAACAAAGATCAAGAAGATCAACTAGAAATAAACAAAAAAAAAATATTGCAGTATAGCAACAAAGAAGAGTCCAATTGATAATGAGAGGGAAGAAGAGGTCATAAAAAATTCCTAAAATAATTCTAGTCATGAAATAGAAGGAGAAGATAACTCTTTTGAGGACACACACTTGACAAAAAACAAGGCATCTACATGGAGGAAAAGAAAACAATTGGACCACCTGGAAGGCGAATTCAAAATAAATAAACTTTCCACCTTTGATGCATAATCAAAGACTGGTGTAGAGGCTGAAGCATGGATGTTAGACATAAATAAATACTTTCAAATTTATAATTATTCCAGTAATATGAAAGTTATAATGGCCATTTATAATTTAAAGGGAAAAGCTAGTATCTGGTGGCAAGATCTAAAACTTGGGAAAGGATTGAAAGAAAAATGAATGGAATGGTTAGAATTCAAAAAGTGTTTCAAGAAGCAATACTTATTATATATTTATTGCGAAAGAAAGACTAAGAAATTCTATGAACTGTGACTAGGACGAATGGCTATGGATGATCTGATTAATAAATTCCTAGATTTGTTGAGCTTTGTGCCTTATATCAAATAAGATAATGTAAAAAATCAAAGGTTATTAAGATGTCTACCACAATCATACAAGGAAAGAATTGAATTTGATAGTCCTAATTCCTTAAATGAGGTTTTTAGGAAGGCTAGAATGTGCTATGAGAAATATAAAGAGAGATCTAAAATTCCCAAGGCATGTAAAGATAAGAAACATGATAAAATGAATTAGCATAAGAAAGGTTTCCAACTAGCCCATTTCCGTAACATGGAAAAATGATTTCAAAGGAAGGACTATCACTCTAACAAACATAATACTCAAGTGGTAAATAAACCAATTAATTCGGGATTCAAGAAGGTAGGGGGCAACCCTAGAGAATCATTGAAATGTTGGGAGAGTGGAGAATCCCACCTATGGAGAAATTGTCGATGATTAAACCCATCAACAAGGACTTCAATCAACAATATTCAAGAGGCTTCAATAGTTGGATATATTGGCATAAGAGTGCATAATATGGATGCATCTTTGGATGGCAGACAAACAGATCATCAATCCACTATTGTGGAAGTTGAAGGTAAAATTAATTTCAACAATGTTTTTATACTAATTTACCCAGGAGCTAGTCTGAGTTATATTACTCGAGCTTTAGTAGAATCGAACAAGTTAAAGAAGGTCAAACATGTTAAATCTTGGTTAGTACAACTATCAACGGGGACCAAAAGAAAGGTAAAACAATTTATTTTTGATTGTGAACTCAGTATAAATGGTCAAAATAGAAAGTTAAATATGAATGTGTTACCTTTAGGGTATTATAATATAATTATCGAGATGGTCTAGGTAGAAAAACATAAAGTAATATTAAATTGTTATGAAAAGTAATTCATGTACAAGGATAAAAAGAATACAGCTAGAAAAATACAAGGAATCAAAAAACCAGTTTTTGTTAGGAAAATATTAGCAATGCAGTTCAATAAATTTATTAATAAGGGTTGCAAGGTATATGCTATTCAAGTAACTAATATCTTAGAAAACAAATTAAACCAATTTTGGAAGACTTTGCAGCTCTCCCCGAATTCAGATATGTATTCGTAGAAGAAATTTTGGAACTACCTCCAAGCAGAGAGATAGATTTCTCTATCAATCTACTCCCTATATTTTCCCTAGTATCCAAGGCACCTTATAGAATGAGTGTACCCGAAATAACAAAATTGAAAATTGAGTTACAAGAATTGTTAGATAAAGAGTATGTCAGACTAAGTGTTTCAACTGGGGGAGCACCAATTTTGTTTGTTAAAAAGAAAGATGGAATGTTGAGATTGGTTATTGATTATTGTCAGCTGAATAAAATGACGATTAAAAATAAATATCCTTTACCTACGATCAACGATCTCTTTGACCAAGTTGGAGGAGAAAATATATTCTCTAAGCTAGATTTGAGATCTGGTTATCATCGAGTTAGGATAAAGGACGAAGATGTAAACAAAAAAACATTTAGAACATGCTATGGACACTATGAATTTGTAGTGATTCCATTTGGACTTACTAATGCACCAACAACTTTTATGTGCTTGACGAATAGTATATTCAACCAATATTTGGACAAATTCATGTTGATTTTTATCAATGCTATGTTAATCTATAAAAAAAATAAAGAAAAATAGGAACAACATTTAAAAATTGTATTACAGACTCTAAGAGAACATAAGTTGTATGCTAAGTTTGATAAATGTGATTTCTACCAAAGGAAGATACAATATTTAGGGCATGTTATATCAGAGGATGGTATTGCAGTAGACCAAAAAACGAATAAATCAATTGTGGAATGGGCTATTCCTAAAGATGTTTCATACATAAGGTCAATTGTGGCAATTACCAGCTATCACCAAAGGTTTATCAAAGGGTTTTCCAGAATTTCCTATCCGATTACATCACTACAGAAAAAGGGAATAAAATTTAGTTGGTCTAAAAAATGCCAAGCCAATTTTGATGAACTAAAGGGAGTGTTAACTACAACATCTATTCTAAAGGTAGAAGATCCAGATAAATAATTTACAGTATGTGTGTTTAATGTACCCCAAATTTACCAAAAAAAAATAAAAATTGTTAGGGACATTAAGTGTCTTTTCACCTTCAAACAACGTATTTTGAAAAACATAAACTTTAATATATGTAGGTAGTTTTTTCATTATTATTGACTTTCACAAGGTTTACATTTACCATTTTACTGATACAAAAATAATATCATGTAGAATTGACTTTACCTCTTAATTACTCCATGCTATACAACAATCACATATATAACAGTTAAGGAATAGCTTGACTATACCCTAGTCTCCTAGTTAATATAATTCTTATTCACTAGAGAAATTGTAAAGGGTTAAAATTTAAGTTATTATAACTCCCAACTAGTATTACCACTATCTCTATGCAAAATCATTACCTTATACCTTATAGGGGTCCTATACGAAAATTTGATTCAAAGAATATGCACCCCCTTTATCGAATACATCACAGACTTTAATATAAGGGTGGATTTACTTATTAAATTGTTTAAAGTAATAAATCTTCATGGTAACGTATCTATGGTTAAAACTCCGATCACTATTACCATAGGACTAGTAATATGGTTAACGATTGACATTATTATGAAGCCCAACAATACCAGTTACCCATCCCAAGCTTGGTAACACAATTGAACCAGAAGGTAAGACCTTAAATAAACGAGAGATGGGCATGGCTAAAGGGTAAAGTCGTAACCCTAACCTAACTGGCCTCACACTCTGTAATAACTAGGTATGAAGTCGAATAAAGGAATGTCAACTGCTGATTAAAACACGTGTCTAACCCATTAATGGCTTCCTGCAACAGTACCTCCCAGGAAGTGTCGCTCGGCCACCGTGTCCAATACAAACCGGCCACATCCATTGTTTTCACATGGCATTGTACGAATTTTGTAGTTCTCAATAAACTTCTTTGTTGAAGCCGAGGCAAGTCATTGTAACACTTCTCTCCATGTATGTCGAGTGTTTTTATCTACGTTATTCATTCCTCTATTACCGATTAACAACAATGACGGTCTAGTCCTGAATAACGATGGAAGAGGCTTCGGGCGGTCTCGTTCTCCTACTACACACAAAAATGTAATTTATCGCATTCTCTAACTTAGACATGCATCACATTGGCAATGTCATAGGTTACTTCTTCTATGTAGATTTACATCTTGGTCCGCTCCTCTGTGTTTTTAGTTTTTCAGCCAGGGTTTAAAAGGTTCCCTAAATGTTAGCAGTTCCCTAGTTGTCTTGCTATCTTAATTCACCTCATCTTGCAAGCAATGTTGTAATATTAATCTATTTATCAGTATTTAACACTTTTCGTTTAACTTTATGGAATTATCCCTAAATCTTCAGCCTCGTTCCATGAGAGATATCCTACCTCTATAACTTGTAACTTCGTTCTGTAATGCCTAGTGGTACAAATAAGATGATGAAGGAATCTGTAGGTATACCATTTACCTGTGTAATTCTTTTCACGTGTTGTGATTTGGTTATTATTTTTTTTGTGTACCGCACACAGGTTGAAGGATAGAACCCCATGCATCGTGTGTTGCTTGCAATTTTCCCCAAACTGGTTGTTGGGTAAGTCTCAACCTGTTGTCTATAATAAAATACCCTTGATGTAATGTCATAAGGTAAAAACTCCTTGGTTAATTTTCACGTAAAAATATCTCTATGTGTTGTGAAACATAAGTATACGTATCCATACACTAGCGACCCTATTTATGAAAAGTCCATGTTTACTCTTAGTTTAAATTATAGTTTACTGGGTTTTTAAAACTTCCATTCGTAAAATTATTAAGGGTTTTGTCGGAAAGGCCGTGACCTCGATCTTCTCCTTATCGCCTATACTTTCATTTTAATTTAATTTGTTTACGACATACCTCTCGCCCGAGAGATGCTTGGTTAAATCTTTCTCTGGGTTCCTACAGTCACTCCTAGGTCCGCTTATGGCGTTCACTGTAGGCATAAGTTATATATTTGTTATTCATGTTTTAATTATTTGATATGTATTCTAGATTCCTAAAGAGGCAAGATGGAATGAGTCCCTGAACCATCAGCTCTTGAAAGAAAATACACATTCAAGACTTACTGTGAATTATTTCACCCTCAATTTACACAGTGTATAGTCGTAAAACATTTCATGTGTGTGCAGTAAGGTTTTCTTACTCATCTGTAAATCTTAGTAACTAGTTCATGGGAGTTACTCTTATTCTATTCTCATTGGTTATACTTGTACATGAATTTTTAAAGTCATAAGACTTCCACTGCGTGTAAATTTCCCAAAATTTAAACTTATTTAAAATATTTACCCTAAGTTCTTTGTTTTGGAAATATGTGTTTAAACTTGTTTATCTGCACCTCTTCCACATAAAGAAAATAGTAATTAAAGTATCCATAACTCCATCGAATTCCCTTCCATTGGACGTATTGTCTTCGATGGAAAAGAAAGATTATAGTAGGTTCGAAAAACGTATCTTAGGTTTCGTTTATGCTTTTGTTCTTGTTTGAGTCCCTTTTTTTCTATCAGCAATTCGTAAGTTTGATAACTATGGAAGCAGTGTCCCACAATCTTATCTGTAGTCCCAAATTTGGAAATAAACACCTCTGTGGGACATGTAACTATACTATGTGAACTTAATTATTTCGTCTAAGAAAAACATTAAAGGTTTAGCAATGTTTTATTTGCCTGTTTACATTCTGGAGCATTCAGTTAGTTCTTTTCGGTTACAAAACTAATGATAAGACCCCCGTTTCCTTGCAAGGGTACTCATCAGTCATATTTGGGTCCACTCCTCCCCTTCGTACTGTGGATAGATCACTTTAGCAATGTCGATGGGGAAATGCACCCATGCCAACCAGAATCTAAGTACTATTCATTTGTTGAATCTTCAATATTTAAATTCGTTGATTTTCTTAACATTGTTTATTAATTCTCGATTTTCCCCTTGCAGGATTTAATTGCTCCTAGGAAATGGGTCCAAGATATCGCCTTACTCGAAATTTATTCGAGTTCCAAATTTCAACATTTAATTTTAAACTTCTCGGGTTTTGTTTATTAGTGGTACATGGTATTCACCCTAGTGTACTCTATTGTGATAATTTTGAAACAGGGTTCCATGGATAAACTGGTTACTTGTATTTTAATTCTTTAATGGAATAAAAAAATTGTAAAGGAAACGCATATTGAATACGATTCCACTATTAAATATCTATGATAGCTTGTGTTATGTAGAATATTAAATCTTTGATTGTACATGGACCATCACATATATGGAATGTAATTTTTCTTTAAAAGAGAGGATTGTTATTTACTTTATCTTTGTTCTATGGTACCTGTACAGATGTTGATATTGTATACTTCATGTATATTTATGCACATAAATACCTCTATATGAATATATGGAAATACACACAGTCATCTTCTATTTGAACATGTATTCACTTATAATTTTCCAGAATACAACCAACAGTTCTAAAATTCTTTTGGCCTAGTCCAACATATACATATATTACAATCTATGCATATATACATAACCCAACTTTATTAGCAATTAAAATTCACAATAGTTTTCTTATCTTTACTCAGTGAATGTAATCAACCTGTAAGGAAATTATCCTATAACCATTTCATTATGTCAGCTATTAATTAACCAAACATTCAACAAGGAAACAAGTAGAGATACATATCTTAATAATATTTAGGAACACAAATGGAACATCCAAGTTCCACCCAACCGTAGA
>JASDQU010589624.1:29420-48805 GCA_032191745.1 Picea mariana
TCGCAGCTTCCTAGATCCCTGATTTTTAGGGGCTGCCAATGGCCAAATCAGTAATTTTCCACTTGTAAAAATCATCCTAGTGGTAGTTCCAACATGTTCCCCACTCATGGAGTCATGGTCAACTACTTTTAATGTGGCTATTCCATTTGTCATCCTGAAATCAATATAAAATATTTTGTTTTTAAACAAGTGTCATTGTCAAATAGTTAGTTGGGTCAAATCAGATCTCTTCCCAACAGTCATAATAATTTATTACAATTAACAAATTCGGAATTCGGAATTGCCATAAATGGAAAAATTTTTCCAAATTTGAATTTACTATAAACGGAAATAAATTTCCAGCAATTTAAATTTTTCAAAATATTTTTATTTTGGGGGATGTCACAATCAAAGCCTCAAGTATTTTATAGAAAAACACATTTCCTCCCCAGAGAAAAAAAAATGGGTGACTAAGCTCTTTGGATATGATTATGAGATCATTTACAAGAAAGGAAAAGACAACGTGGTTGCATATGCACTTTCGTAAAAATATGGAGGTGAAGGATCCATTTTTTCTCTTTTCTTCATTATGCCAGATTAGCTCCAAGTTGTTCTCTAGGAATGGCTACACGTTCCCAAAAGTTTGCATCTGATCCAACAGTTGCAGTCCAATGCTCCAACTTTCCTAGGGTACTCTTGGGTCCATGACGAGCTTCAATACAAAGTTTGTTTGTATTTAAGTAAACAATCAAAACTTAAATCCACGGTACTTTCTGAGCTTCATGCTACACCCACAGCTGGGCACTCCAGGTTCACCAAAACCTATGACAGGGTCAAACACTCTTTTTTGGGGATGGTATGAAACAATACATTCATAATTTTGTCGTTGAATGTGATGTGTGTCAACGCAACAAGGAAGAAACAGTCAAATCTCTGGGAACACTCCAACCGCTTCAAATTCCACCTGCTATTTGGAGGGATATTTCTATGGATTTTATTATAGGCTTACCCAAATAGGGAAATAAATCAGTCATCATGGTAGTTTTTTATCTCCTTTCCAAGTATTCTCATTTCTGCGCTCTTCAACACCCATTTACAATGTCCACGATGGCTCAAATTTTCATGGATCGTGTCTTCAAGATTCATGGCATGCTGCATTATATTGTTTCTGATCGCGACCCAACTTTCACTAGCAATTTTTGGCAAGAGTTGTTCGAGCTACAAGGCACCCAATTGCATATCATCACATATTATCATCCCTAGACTGATGGTCAAAATGAATTTGTCAACAAGTGTTTGGAAACATATTTGAGGTGTTTGGCCTCAGAAAAGAAAAAATAGTGGGCTCAATGGTTACCCTTAGTTGAATGGTGGTACAACACTTCATACCATACAACTACACACATGACTCCTTTTGAAGCGATATATGGACAAAAGCCACCTTCAGTTCTCTCATACTTACCTGGTGTCTCGAAGCTCCAGGTGGTTGACCAAATGCTTATAGTTTGAGAGACTATTCTCCATACCCTCAAAGAGAATTTGATCATGGAACAGAATCACATGAAGCAATGAGCAGATCAAGGTCTCTTTGAACATCAATTTGAAGAAGGGGATCAGGTGTTCCTTCGACTGAAACCTTAGAATAAAAATTCCCTCAAGGCCGACCATTCTCAGAAGCTAGTGCCCAAATTTTATGGTCCGTATATCATTCTGAAGCATGTGGGACAGGTGGAATATTAGTTAGATTTGCCCAATCATTTGAAGCTACATCCTGTTTTTCATGTTTAATGCTTAAAGAAAATGATTGGATCTAAGTGAAAAATGCAAACAAACCTTCCCGAGTTAGACGAAGAAGGATCCATTTGGATACAACCAAAAGTAGTTTTGGACCAGAGTGAGCGTCGCCTACGTCAGAGAACCATTAAAGAAGTGTTATTTGAGTGGAAAGATACAACTCCAACATATTCCACTTGGGAACCAACTACCATTTTGCAGCAATTTCCACATCTCAAGCCTTGAGGACAATGTTGTTTTTAAGGGGGAGGACATGTGAGGGTCCTAACCTGCACATAGGTAGAAAAATATATTTGGATGTAATAAAGGTAAATATTAATAAGGCATTGCAATAAAATAGAATAATTCGAATGTAAGAAGAGCTAATAGAATCTTCTTCTATAAGGATCTTCCTCTAAATGCTTCTTTTGATAGACATATTTGGTATAAATAGGAGTCGAGGGTATGATAACGATACCTTGGATATTATTGTAATAGAGCTCTACTCAATTGGAGGTTTCCCCCTCGAAGAGGCCCCTAAACATTCCTCTCAGAATCAAAGTGTTATTTCGGTTGTTATTCTTATATCATTTTTGTGTTATTGTGGTGATTGTTCTAGTTATATTGTTGTTATTCTACCATTTCTAGCATTTTATTTCTGTTATGCATACTTTTTATATATGGTATATTACAGGTACAGATAAATTTGTGTATTCCATTATTTGAAGGATTGAGCGATGTGGATGCTATAGATAAATGGTTGAATCTTCTCGAAAAGTATTTTTCGGTCCACAATTTTTTCGATAGGGAAAATATTACTTTTTCACTTCTCAAGGCCGTCCTTTATGTTAAGGATGTTGGATCATGTTGTCATTGATGCCAATAATTTGTTGATTGATGCCATTGATTGATTTCAAGTGATTGATTGATGTCAAAGGATTGATTCATTGATGATTGATGTAATGTAATATGTATTATCCTTGATGAGAAAGCATAGATGAAGATGGATCAATTAGTTGTCATTGATATGATGAAGATGGATTAATGATTTTTCATTGATACATGATGAAGATGAATCGATGTGGTTTCATTAGTATATGATGCATAGCTGGAAAAATGTATAGATGACTCACTATTGTCTTATCATGTTTGATAAAGTGCACAAATGGATGAACTCCAAAGAGGTCCCCTTATGGTGAAAACCCTCACGGGAATACGCTTTGTGGATTGAGTTATCCTAGAATAATGGTTGGAGGACCCATTCTTGTATGTGGAATAATGAGATGAAGATCAAGGAAATTGTTGGTGAAATTGTCCTAGATGGATAGTGTTGATCATGCCATTTTCGATGGTATTTGGAATGTCACATAACTCCTCATGGTTTGAGAGTTATGGCCTTACAAATATGAAGGACCCCAACATGAAGGCTTGAAGCCCCTAGAATCAAAGAAGTCAAAGTGAAATAAAAGAATAAATCATTATTTAAATGATAAAGTAAAGTGACAAAGTCAAGGTGGATTATTAAAATAATAAAGAGAAGTGACGAAATCAAGAAATGATAAAGTAATGTGACAAAATCAAGAAGGAATATTTAAATGATAAAGTATTGGAGAAATTTCTATTTATGGAAAGTGGTTAACCCTAAAATAAGGAAAATAGGTTAAGTGACCTAGAGGATGAAATTATAAATAATATAGAAATGGTCTTTTGTAGATCATCTTTTTTGTGGATCAATGTAGAGTTTCTTGTGAGAATATCTTTTGGAGTATTGATGGAGAGCTTCTTGAGAATTTTATGTGTGGAACACTTGAGAATATTGAATATATATAGGTGAATGAGGTAATAAAAGGATATCTAAGCTGAATTTCAGAGGGAAGGTGAAGAAAAGAGGGCTGGAATTCAAGGGAGGATAAAATCTTTTCATGATGCTTTCTAAGGTATGTTATTTATAGGTCATCTCACCATTTTTGAAATAAATTTTTTTCTATAATGATTCAGACTATGAGATTGATATTCCACTGAGGAAATATATCCAAGTATCTATTGTAACAAATTCATCTTGTTGGTAGTTGTATTTTTGTAGATACACTCCATGGAAAATAGGGTTTGTGGCTAGTCCTGAAACTAGTCTAAAACAGGTGTTTCGGGTAAAAATGTCATAACTTATTCATAACAGATCGAAATTCAGTGAGCACAATTGTGTTGGTTATAATACAATCTGTAGTATTTTTATTAATAGTTTCAGATTGATTCAAAAAATATTATGTGTTGGGGCATTCTCTACAAGGTCGCTCTCTAGAATAAGCCAGAATTCAACAAGGTATGCCATTTTTGCTATAACTCCTTTTCTGAGATGTTCCAAGTAGTGAAACCTGAAGGAATTGCATAAAACACTCTGAAGAACATTTTGTATCAGTTTTAGATCTTATTCATTACAGGTACAAAGTTATTATTATTTCAAGTTAGGGTTGTTGATTAATCCAAAACTAGTCACGGTTGAGACAAGAAAATGATGAGTTGGCACATACATGAGGTGTATAGTTGACGATGTTGGTACATATTGATGAGTAGTTGACACATGATTGGTATATACTTTGTACATGGTTGAATGCATGTATATATGGTACAAGTTGATTACAGGTTGTTTGGCATAGGTTGGTGCATGCTTGATGCACTTGTTTATGGTACATATTGACATATGTTGAGGATTGTTACCTCATCTCAGGTGGTGTTGATGGTGTAAGCTGAGTATTGAATTATAGAGCTATTAATCTTGTAGATTTGTACTCTATTAAGTTGTTGCTGAAAAACCCCAAGGATTGTAGTTCGTAATAAAAAGAAAATTGTACATACATGTTGTGTTCTTTGTGTTCCTTGTGGTGATGACTTGTTGATGATATATTGTTGATATATGTTGTTGATGTGTGTTGACATTTAACTGGTTATAAATTACATCAATGAGTAATGATTAATGGTGATTGTTAACTAAGGAGTTTTGTGAAAAATAATCCTACATTTTTCACCACCCGCTCTCAGTGTAGTCAGTGTGTCCAACAATTGGTATCAGAGTGGGCCTTCACTACAAGCCTTAACAAGATTGAAGGAGATCCATAGACACACAAATGGATGATGAAATACCAATCCTTAATGAGAAAATCTATTCTACCTGGAGAATAGAGATGAAAGTGTATTTGAAGACAATGGGGGAAACTACTTGGAAGGCAGCCATTGGTGGATCAGTTTCGTTGAAGAACAAGTCAAAGTTTGTTGCACAAAGGGAAGGAAAAAAGATGATGCATTGGCTCTCAAGACCATTCTTAGTGGACTCTCAAACCCTATCAAATAAAGCATGGAACAATGCGCTTCCTCCAAGAATCTATTGATAAATCTAGATGAGACATATTAAAGAAAGAAGGAGAAGGAAGCTATTGAAGACCACTCCATCAAGATTATCAAAGGTAAAGAATCTTCGAAAACCCTTGATTGTATTATTTATAAATGTGATCTTGAAAACATTTCAAGTGAAGATAGAAAAAAGGAAGATCCTAAAAGTATTTCAAATGAAGATATAGAATCTCCAAATATTCTTGATTTCAATGATTCAAAATGTGATGATGTTGAATTTTTCTCAAGTGAAGAAGATGATCTACAAATAGTTTGTGTAAAGTTTGAAGGTAGTTATCCCATGGAAAGAATAGAAGAAGATCTATTAGAACTTCAAAATTAAGTTGAAGAGGGTTTATATAGATACATAAGTGACCATTTTTATACACACTATAACTATCTTACAAATAACACTAAGAAGTTTCTTGGGAGTCAAAGGCACATATTGAAGTTAAAGGGAATGCTCAAAGAACAAGAAGAGAGAAATAAGACTAAATTGGAAGAAAAGGAAGAAGAGATCAGAAGACTAAAGACTGAAAAAAAAGATATGAAGGTAGATGATGAGATTAGAAAAAAATTTGAAACTATTTGTTATAACCCTAAATTGCACCAGACATGCATATTTGGCATCAGGCCTTTTTACTTGCTATCTTTGACAAGACTTCACTAAACAACTCTTCTAAAAAACCACTTTTTTGAAGGTATACATGCCCTGCACCACTACTGCCCGCGTGCACACTCATGCTGCACCACTACTGCCCACGTACACACTCATGCTGCACCACTACAACCCATGTATGCTCAATAAAAAGTGCGAAAAATAAAATTTGCAAAGGGATACTGGTTTTTGGGTCATTACCTAACATTTTGACCACCCGTATCCAGACACCCAATCGAATAGCTATCTTTTTTGGATATAAAAGAAGGTGTTGGGGTCCCTTTCAAAAAAATAACAAAGAAAGAGAGAAAAGGAACTCTGTCCATTTTATTATTCCCCCTTTGCCGCAATATTTTGCAGCCACATTGTGAGTTAGGGCCAGAATCCCTTTTCAGCCCCCTTTTCCTCCATTGCAAACCCTTGCCACTTCCCTAGAGAGAACCGAAGAGGAGAAGGATACATGGAAGTAGTTGGTGCATGGTGAAGAGGAGCCCAGGACCAAGTTCGAGGAGAAAATGATGGTCTCATATTGTAAGTGACTTTGTGATATTAATATAAAATAGTATTTTTCTCGTCTTGCCAAATGATGTCTTCAATATTCATGATGTATTTATGTTGTTGTTATGATATCTAAACCACTAATCCATATATATAATGCAATATTGTAGTTTATTGTTTGTCCTTTGGTGAATGAAGGTTGGCCTTGGGAGGAGATTTGTAGTTGAGAAACAATCGAGCACGAAGGGATCGAAATCAAATGTAGAGTTTAAGGTAGGCTTACCAGATCCTTGTACTTTTCTTTCTATGCATGATTGTGGGATAATGTCGGGATGGTAGTTAAAAGTAGGATACTTTAGAAGGTTAGATCTACCTTCACTTAAAACCCTTGTGTAGTACATACGGGGTTTTCCTGCTATTAGAATAATTGAAGACCTCTAGGGTTTTTTGGGGGTATTCTTTTTAGGTGTTTTGAATCAGTTTATTTATAGTTTCTTGAGTTTCTGTAAGTTTTTGTGCCTTTAAGGGATTATGGTCTTCCATTCCAGTACTCCCTACCTGAGCTTGACTATCATTTTTTTTTTTAAAAGTTATAGAGGTATACGCGGCTTGTAGTGGGTCTTCACGCGTGTATATACAACCTACCTTTAGACAGCCTGCGTACACATGTAGTTTGTTGAAGTGATAGTCGTGTGCCTGTGTTGATAAAAAAAAATTAAAGAAGAGGAAATCATCCTCTTCCCTTTTTGAAGTTATACTTCTCAAGAGTTTTCTTGATCTAGTCTCGGTCTCTGTTATAGCAGTCTATAGCTTCGGTCTGACCTCAATATAGATTTTTCTTATCAAAGTTTGCTTGTTTTTTATTCATTAGGGTTTTTAGACGAGATTGTGAGTCTGTTCTGATCTGCCTGTTTGGGTATTGTCAGTGACTCCTTGCAATCCACAATGGGACAAAAGTCATTTCTTGGTCTTCTATTGTCTTATTTTTTTCCTTTTCTACTTTAGATGAAAAGAAAAGACTCCATTTTCGAGTTTCTTGATTTGAACCTCAAAATAAAAAGAAGTTTTTCATTTCTTTGTTTGGTGAAGATAGTTTAGGTTAGTTGTTTTTATTTATCAAGGAAAAAGAAATTTGTTTCTTATTTTATTTATTTAAATTCTTAGGAAATTATTTATCTCATAGTCGAGAGAAAATCTTGTGCTAGGTTTTTATTTTCAAAGATCTAAGAAAATTAGTTACAAAAAGTTTGGTTAAAGAGTTTAAATTGAAAAAAAAATTATTTTTAAAGAAGTATTTTGTTTTCAGTTTCATCTTATGCTCTTCTCTTTCATCTCTTAAAGAAAACCATTGGTTTCACTTCCATTCCATTTGAATTGAGAAAACCACTAAAATTAACCCTTAATTTAAAAAATCGTTAGACTTTATGTTTGTAGGGTTCATCAATTTAGTCTAGGTTAGAGAGTTGATTTAGGATTGGAGAGGAAACTCTTCAAGGCTACAAAAACAAACGTAAGAGTCTATTCTAGGGAGTTATTAAAAGTCCAGTAACCATGAAAGTTATTTGGGACCCCCCTGTAACACAGGGGCTAAACACAAGGTTTCATGCGGAAAGGTAGCGGAGATAACCCCTTCAAAGATGGACCAAGCGTAGTGAGGAACCCATATAGAGGGCTTATCTTTGGATTTCTTTGATCACATTTTTCACGGAGCTTCATGGGTCTCGAATCCATTCGAGGTCCTCAATCTTCTTCCAGAACACTTGCTTTCGATACCCTTGATAGGTTTCAGTGTTGATACCTTGTTGATTGTGGTCCACCCGACTATCGACTATACCCACCTGGTGACTGTTCACACGTTGGAAACCTAGTTTCCTTTATATTAGTTACTTACATAGGTGAATACAGGGGTACACCGTGGTACCTAGGGCATACATCGAGCCATTCTTTGCAGAGTATACCCAGAGGGTTCTTCCATATTCAAGTTTCACTTGCACTGCTAAGTTTCTCTAGTGTTGGTTGGTGTAATTGTTCTTCCAACTAGCTAGTGATTTGCTTGTCTTATCTCATAGGAGATTTTCTAGTATGTGTTGGTATTTAAATGTTAATATAAATCACTAGTGTGTCATTGATATTCTCACACCGTGGAGGATTAGGATCTCCATCGGTCGCGAAGGATTCTTGGCCTACCATCGATTAATCTAGAGCTACCCCCACCACCACTAAGGAGAATACTAGACCAACAAGGGTCTTTTGAGGTGACCGGGCCACAAGTAACTGAGTCTGACCCATCTCTGATAGGAGAACATTTCATTCCAGACAAACCAACCATTTTCGACCTCGGAGCGAAAGCCCCTGGTCCGTATAACCCTCTGAGCACTGATCTATCAGTGCCCATCGTCATATAGGTTAAAACTTATGAGTGTCAGGTAGTGTCACAATAAGCGATGGAGACAAATGATGCTACTTCTTTAAGGAATCCTCATATTCCCTCTACGATTGTCACTACAAGGGATTTTTCGCCTCCTAACCAACCATCGCCAACCCAGACCACTATGGTCTCGACCGCTTCTAACTCGGGAAATGGTATGATTCCATATATGATGGCGGTCATTGATCCTTTCAACCAGAGTGCGACTAGTCCTTCGTTCTCATACGGGATGCCTGGCTTCGATATGAACTATGTTGTTTCCTACTCCACTCTACAAACTTTAGGTCTAGGGGCATGGAGCTCCAATGCTCTGTTTCAAGGATCGATGGGGGGCACTTCAGCTCTCTATAATTATTTCTCTTATGGAGGGGGTCATATACCTCCATTATCCTCTTCGCTAGATAGTTCTCACTAGCACTCCACCAGGCCAAACGTAAAATATAGTTCGTTTGGAGTAGGTAGTCAAGGACTTCCTTCTTAGAACATCTTGGTAGGTTCGACACCATTCTCTTTGTTTGTTATTCACAACGCATTCTTGTCATATTCCATCTTGGTCGGTGGCAACCCTGGTTATGGACAACAAAATTCTATGCAGGGAACTATTCCTGCAGAGGGGGAAAACTCAGGAATCCCTTTCTCACAAGGACTTTGGAATCCGTGGAAGGGATTAGTTCCCTCGTCAGGGATGTCGACCGGGGGAAAAACCTTCCATAGCTAATGTAACCCTGGGCAAGGCTCATTCCCTATGCCCGACAGATCGGCGAGACGAAACCCTTCCCAAAATCCTTGGAATGAAACGCAAGTCGGAGCCAATATTAACGTTCAGAGGAGAAGATTACAAACAATTCCTAGCAGAGCATAATAAAAATTGGACCTCTTGCTCCTTTTTCTGGAAAACCTGAATATATTTCTTGAAGATATTACAAGCATGTAGGTTAGTTCATTTAGAAATATGTTTCATGAAATTGCCTAGTTGTTTATGAGAATAACGGGACAAGAATCCACAATTACTATTTCCCGCATGGCTCTTTATTATTTGTATTTCACAGTCAATGAACAAGCCATTTTTTATTGGGGCAGTTTAATTTCCCATGAAATATCTTCCCAATTATCAAGCTACAAAAGGGAAAAGAAATTTTATATTTCATCCTGTTTAGTTTTTGCAATAGAACATTCATGTCAATTTCCACAACTATCTCTTTCCAATAATGTCAAATATGAATTCCACCTAGTAACGTTTTGGTACCAAGCCATGTGGAATCATATAAGGATTCCCACTATTTTTATAAGGTTTTTAATGGCTTCTTGTCTATTTTCAAAGTTTTGTTGTTAGGAGAAGATGCTCCCCGCATATCTGAACAGGTAGCTAGTTTTTTGGACAAGAAAGGGACACTCGAACATTTGGATAATTACACTGTCATAAGAATTGTTGGCTCCATAGAACAACCTTCACTCCTTCCATGTCACATTACGGACATAATGTTTGTTGCAGAAGTAGCACGTCAATACAATTATTGGTTCCATCTGTTCCAAAGGAAGAAAAAAACCCGAGTTCATTACTCTGCCTTGGAAAATAGGGGAGTTCGTGTTGAAAAACGTCAAAAAAATTGTTGATTTTGCAGCACATTCTAGCATCTCGAACCTGAGATATGATGAAGACATAAAAGGATTCGAACCCTGTGATATTTTTAGACAACATTTACAAACACTTGGCCTCGATGATTCTTTTTTAAATAAACACCTGCCCAAAAACAAAGATAGTGGAGACAATGGTCCTGCCTCTGATGTTGATGAGGTATAGACAATGAAAATATGTACTAAATTGTGCACGCAACAGGGGAAATGCCCCAGTGACAAGAGTGTTCAATCCACAAATACCAGTCCAAAAAGTTCTACATCTCGAAGAATCGATCCAACGACCCATCATAGAAACAAAGAAACCCAGAGTTCTTCAAACAAAGGAGGAGATAGCGACCCTCCTCACTCTAAAATTGATAGTTCTCACAAGATTCCAGTGGAGAAGAAGAGAAAAAAAAATGTCGGGTAGGCGAAAGAGCCAGAAATTCAGAGTGAGAACATGGAACTTGACATTGATTTGGATACCATGATTTTCTTCCTTGATTAGCCTGGAGACGCCATCCACCATAGCCATCCAATGGACATATCCGTTACCGAAAATTTTGACAAAGATGAATCCTTCATGTTCCAGAGCATTTTTTTTGATAGCCGAAATAAAAAATTGATAATTTAGAAAAAAATGTTGAAAATAAGAAAGAGAAATCTCGTTCAGAGATTGACGTTGCCAACATATGGTCGTCACAAATCTATCAATTTCACACTACGACTTGAGAAGAACTTCATGATTCCATTGGAGGCATCGAGACCGAGAATTCCAAACTAAAGGAACGAATCAAGGAATTGGAAGACACTTTCATTCCTATGCCATTTCTTGTCAATCCTTTGACAATAGCCATGCCTGGCACCCATGCACTCAATGTAAAAGCATCCTCCACCCTGATCGCATCCTGTAAAGCATATGTGGAGAACAATATCAAAAAAAAAGTGGAACTAGTTACCGACGCATGGAAAATATAACAAACCATCACTTCCCTTGGAACTAGGGCACATAGCTTGCTCGAGATTTTGCAGGCTGAATTAAAATATGAAGATTTTTTTTTTAAAAAACAGTCATCCCTTTTGGCAAGATTGTCAACAATATGATAGAAAAAAAAAGAAGAGAAGAAGATCTTCCATCCAAAAACCGCATCATCCAGTTGAATGCATGTTGGAAAGAAAAAGTAAAGAGCCTGCATCTCATTGTTCAGTCACGTGAGGAAAACATATTGAAGAAATATATATTATTCACAACTCTGTCAAATATAAACTAAGCCCGGAAAACCTGTCGCTTCCAATACCCCCACTTAATCACAAACTCCCTTCCCTTAAGCATGCAAGAGTTTGGTAAACAAGTTTCTTTGTTTAATACCTTGTCTCTGCAAATTTTTTACAACATCCTTCAATTTGATCAAGCTCACGTCCACGACTGACTAGTCAACTATGCAATACAAAATGAGGAAATTCATCAAGCTCTCTCTAATCTTTCTATTGACTTTTAGGAATTAGAAAACAATATTTTCAACATAAAAATTCGTAATGAGATTAACATTGCCACAATGAGAGGCTACATTGAAGATTGGATTGAAAGGTAATTGAAATAGAGCATCAACAAAAGGCAACAAGTAGTTGCCAACATTCTAGCAGTCGTGGAGGACATCATTGAAACCGTAGTCATCGGTGATATCAATGAAACAACAACCGCAAGCAAATAGCCAAAGGGTTCATATGTTTCCTCACTATCAGTTTACTCATCCCATGCTTCTTTATTTATAAACCCAATTATTCCAGTTTCTTAAATAGAGATGAATAGGCAAACACTTATACATTTCCATTTATTTTCTTTTGCAACTATTGCACTCTATCTTCTTTCCACAGTACTGTTTCTTTTACATATTTCTCTAATGGTCCTCAGGAGCCCCAATCCTAGTCTACATGACAAACGCATTAAAATTCCAGTTTATATGTAACATACTTTAATTTCTTTGTATATTTCAAAATTTTCCGTAGTATGTAACAAAATTTTATTTTTTGATAGATTTCAAATAAAAATGCATTAAAATTTTTATATGTTACAGACTCTATTCTTATCTTTCACCACTCTGTATTGAAATGCGTTTAATTTTTAATATGTTACAAACTTTTATTCTTATCCTTCACCACTCTATATGGAAAATGCCTTTACTCTTTTATATGTTATAGAATTTTCTTCTTTTTATATATTTCAAAATAAATGGTGCTCAACAATGAAACTAACATTTACTTATACCCCATGTTCACAAATGCATTTTAATTTTTTATATTTCTTATCTCCTATTAATTTTTTGTCATCTTATATTTTTTTCTTTCACCAGTCCATATGGAAAATTCATTTAAATTTCCAAATTTATTCTCACAATAAAAACAAATTTTTTACTTTGTTATATACTTTAAAAAAAAACTAGGTTTGCTATATACTTTCAAAAAATAGATGGTTCTCTGCCTGGCAACACTCATTTACTTTTGCCCCATATTTTGTGATATACATGTTGCACACAACATTTCCGTGATATACATTTTGCACCAAACACTTCATTTCATTTACAATTCGACCCAATTTTCCACAATTTGCTTTCTAACCTCGTTGGCAAGGACTGCGCTACAATTAGATTTTAGCATGTTGATTAGATTTTGACTTTATCTAATTTGATTTTATAATATTATATTTATTTAATTTGATTTTATAAGATTATATTTTGATCTTATGGTTTGGAAAGATTTTGACATTATTTAATTTGATTTTATAATATTATATTTTAATTTTATGGTTTGGATTTGTAGGTTGGAAGATGGAAGATTTGATTCCTTAAAGATTGAGATTGGAGAATATTTGGAGGCTAAGATCATGGAGACAAACTAACTCTCAAACGCTATATAAGAAGCATCAAATGAATGTAAATGGGGGGTTAGGAACTTGAAGGCCTTTTTGGGCTTTTGGAGGGGCTTTTGATTTTAGAATGTAATAGGAGTCTTTTTAATGTAAATATTTTCCAGAAGCAAGGCGATTCTAAGATTTCATTTTGCTAAATTATGTCTTTTCATGTAATTTGTTTCTTATGTTCTATTTAATCTTTCTTATTTTCATAGAGAGATTAATTATTCAAAGAAACTGTGCCAAATTATGTTGTTTAGATAAACTGATATGTGTCCAAAAAAAAAACCTGGCGAGTGGACAAGCACTTCTTAGATTTTTATTCAACATGTGTTAAGGCGTCTCAATATAAGTTATATGATTCCACAACAACCTTGGAATAGACTAGTCTATCCCTACCTATAAGTTCAGTATCTGAAAGTTGCACTCTGCAGCGAGCGATATATCAAAAGTGATTATTATTGCAGACATATTTCCAACTATATCAAGTGCAAGGCGAGCTCTTCTCGATCTTTATGTGGTAATTAAATATTCTCTCTCCTTCTTATATAGAAAGTCCAACAACAAAAGGTAGAGTGAACATTATAATGACCGCTCCCCACTCCACGCGGGGTAAAGATTGTTGTTGATCTGGTTAATTCCTTTCCCCTTATTTCATGCCTTATTCTATGTGATTATTCGGCTCTTGTTGTGGTTTATAAGGTTATTGTTGCGCTTTTTTATTATGATTTTATTTATCTTGCACTTGATCTTATAAATTCAAGATGATAGACTTAGGACTATTGTACTATTCTATAGGCATGAAGATATGGTCAAAAGATAAAGGCTTTTACTTCTCCCTTCATTCTTCATTGGATGAAGTTTTTTATCCTTTCTGTAATGGGCTTCTCATGCAGCAAAGTGTTGAGAACAACATTGAATCGCAAGGGAAAATGGTGCTCCTCTATATAATATTTTCATTGGCTACCCACAAAATCTCAGGTTGGATTACCGTAAATCAAGGTGTGTGCAACCATGGTTTTGAAACCACTTAGTAGAACACACCCAAGTGCAACATTATATTCTTCTCTGTAAACTTTTCCATTGAAGTGGTCGTACATGAAAGTGTCAGTTCCAAGCCTAATAGTACCATGGTTGATCAATCAACTACGTCATCAAGAAATCATTATTATTGGTTTAAGAAAGTACCATGGTCGATCAATCAACTACTTCATCAGGAAATCATTCTTCCTGGTTTAAGCAAAACAAACAGCTTGAAATTCGACAGAACAATTTGAAATTTGATGATATTAATCAACCTTTAACCTATCTATCTCTTATATGCCCTATTAATGTCGACAATGGAAAATTTTAGAAGGAAGCATTGGAGAAGTTGGTGCAGGTAAGCATCTCTATCGACAAAAAGATTACATTATGAAGCATTTCAAACATTCTCCATTTGATGCTTTATATGCTTTTTCGTGGCTTTAGATGTGTTTGCATGTATGCTTTTTTCATGGCTTTAGATGTGTTTTCATGTATGCTCAATGCAATTTATACTATATGGATTGTGTCTCAATTTATCTCCTTTATTGATGGTCATCAGATTGTTACATAGGAATTTTTGGGACGGGACCATCCAAGGACCATCCAAGAGACGCACAAAATTAATTGACCAAAAATTATAATAGGGTATAATCGAGTGTAGTTAGGTAGGTGAACCAAAGGTATGCACTAATTTCCAATAATATTGCATTAAATTAATTAAAGAAACCAACCTGCAAAAACTTTTGTAATTGAACTTCGAGAATTTTATTTTTGTAATTTGTAAAATCCCCCATGTAAATCTTAGACCACAAGGGAAAATTTACTTTAAGATCCATTTAATGACCCTCTAAAGAGGCTCCCCCTCTTTCCTTATAAAGTAAATTGTGAGAGGGAAAAAGAGTACATCATTTTATTTTTTGAAGGAGTGGGTTAATTTGGGAGCAAACTTTCTTCAGTTATTTTTTAGGTAGGTTTTTTGGCAGTTTTTAAATTTTCATTCAATCCAGACTTTCATCAATTTTCTGAGCATCTGAGTTGATTTAAAATTGGGAAAAACCTCGAAGGTATGTATTTGAAATGCATGGAACATTGATTCATGCAAAACTTAGACAACCCCTAAAAATCTGGCAGGATTCAGACCCATTGTTTTTCCTCAAGAACTGAACTCTAGAGAAAATTACTCTAAAATTAACCTACTCATTTTGGGAATGTGTGGTCTTACATATTTGGTTGTGTACTTTCTTATAGTTTCATTTTATTTTGTGAATGTATTCTCTTACATATTTGGTTGTGTGAATGTGTGACTTTACAGGTACATTTTCCAATTACAGTTACAACTTTGGCTGTGTACTTTCTTTTAAAATGCATACTAGGTTGTGTAACGTGGCATCCATAGGAGAGACAATCACAGAGGGCATCAACCATGGCCTCCATAGCAGAGAAAATTACATGAACACTGAGACCGACCATAGAAATAAGAAGACGACGGTGCCATACCGAGACCAGACCGACCGAGACAAGAAGTAGGAAAGCAATGTACAACCTAGACTAGACTAGACCGGTCGTTGCAATATTACAGCTAAGTAATTATAAAAAAAATTCCTTGTGAAAATCAAAATTTCTTATTAGTAAAATGTAGGAGAAAGTAGAAAAAATAAAGATAGTGAGGGTGTAGTAAAGCAATGGATGGTTGAGATCAGTCTCTTGAATTTGTGCAGAAAAGAATTAAGTGTGTAAGGAATTTGGGTTGCATTCTTATAAATATTACAGTTTATTATCTACTCTGAATTCTATTACCATAAAAATTAGAGAGATTTTGATTTATGAAACATTTTAGATAGATTTTGATTTTTGAAACATTTTAGTATAATTTATGATAATTTTTTATTTCATAATATTGTTTTTTAGATGTAAGTTTTTAAGTATATGTTTTTTTTTAACCATTAAAATTATTAGTTTATCATTTAATATGATTATCAAATTTTAAAATGAAAATTAATTTTTAAATAATCATATTTGAAATAAATAAAATTTATTAATATATAAATTATTTGAAAATGAAATTTTTTTATCAATATATAAATGAGGACTTAGTTTAAAGGTTGACTTTCAAAATAAATGATACAATCAAAATATCAATATATAAATATATAAATGAAAATAAAACAATTTAAAATAAATTTAATTTGGAGCATTAATTTCTTAAGTAAATAGAAAGTTGTAGGGTCTTCATAGTGTGAACTTTTATTTAAAAAAACATACACAAATATAAATAAATTTTAATTTAAGATTCATTTAATGGCCTTCTTTTTGAGGTTTCCCTTCTTTCTTTATAAATTCTAGTGGGAATCACTAAATCTGTTATAATTATAATTGAGTTTTTTCAACAATATTGTGGTTATTATATTGAAGTTTTTTCAACAATATTGAGGTTGATGTTATAATTATAATTGAGTTTTTTTAACAATATTGGAGTTATTATAATTGAATTTTTTCAACAGTATTGAGGTTAGATGTTTAGTATATAATTCAATTTAAATATTAAATTTAACATTTAAAATTAACAAAATCATTATAAAATTTATATTTCATAAAAAACTGTAATACAAATAATATTTTTAAGATTTCTTTATAAAGTGAAATGAGACAGACCCTCGCACACTAAATCTGTTATAATTATAATTGATTTTTTTCAACAATATTTAGGTTGAATACTTAGTGTATAATTCAATTTAAATATTAAATTTAACATTTAAGATTAACAAAATCATTATGAAATTTATGATGTTTCATGAAAAATTGTAATATAGATAATATTTTTAAAATTGCAGAAATATATAGATATGATTAATCATAGTTATAAATGAAGTTTCAAAAAATATAAATATCTCAAACATAATTTAATTTAAATATTAAACCTACTATTTTAATTAACAAAATCATTATAAAATTTAATATACTTCATAAAAATTTGTAATATACATAATATTTTTAAAATAATAAAAATATAAATAGTATAACTAAATCTGTAAAAATTGGAAATGAAACATATGAATGTTTAGTATATAATTTAATTTAGATATTAAATTTAACATTTAAAATAAAAAAATCATTATAAAATTTAACATATTTTATTAAAAAATTATAATATAAATAATAAAATCATTATAAAAAAAATTATAATATAAATAATAAAATTATTATAAAATTATAATATAAATAATATTATTTTTAAAAAACAAATAAATATAAAAACATGAATAACAAAATTATTGAAAAAATTAATTAAATTCAAAAATATTAAAAAGAAAATTCATTTTAAAAATTTTAAACAACAAAATTATTTAAAAAATTAATTAAATCTAAAGTAAATTTAAAACAAAAAATATTTTAAAAATTTAAGCACAGTTTAGAACTCGAGAAGATAGCGTCCTACATTTATGAAGAGTAGATAACAAATCGAAAATAATACAAAATTTAAATAAATTTGATCGACTATGAATTACAGTAATATAGTTTAAGTTGTTTTAGGTATAATAAATGATCTTTTGCAGTAAAAAAAAGTCATAATCATAATCATGTTATATGAGAGAAGTTAAAATCATAATCATAATCATGTTATATGAGAGAAGTTATGAGAAGGAAAAAATCATAATCATATTATATATGAGAGAAGTTATGAGAAGAAAAAAATCATAATCATATTAATGTGGAGAAGTTATGAGAAACCAAAATACTTTATGCTATTGACATTCAAAATAGGAGAATCTCCGAGAAAACAATAAGTAGACATGGAAGAGAGTGTACGAGCCAAGAGGAGCAGATTAAAGCTTAGGAAAGATCAATACATCAAAATGATGTCGAAAACACCTGAAACAAACCATCAAAATAGAAGTCAAATTGAATCCCAACTAAAAGCGCTGATCATTTTTCTAGTGCTGAAAAGAAAAATATATTAAAATTTAAAGTTACAATATTCAATCATAATGAAGATTAAACTAAACAACCATTTAAAGACAGAAAAACAATAACAATAATCTGTCATAGGAAAATAAATAAAAACATAAAATTAATGAAAAGAATCGCAAATAAAATCCTTCGCTAAGTAAATACAGATCAACCAAAACACATCATAGAAATGAAAACGCCTAACAACAACATGAGAAGTCTATAGTGTAGCTGTTTTAGGTATAATAAATGATTTTAAGCAGCTGTTAGGTATAATAAATGATTTTAAGCACTAAAACCTTTCAACACTAAAACCTCTCAGTTGCAGTTGTTTTAGGTATAATAACTAATTTTAAGAACTAAAACCTTTCAGTTGCATCTGTTTCAGGAGAGAGGAAAAAAATTGTAATCCTAATTACAATAATATTATTCTGGAAAATCTACCAGAAACCAAAATATTTCATGGGATTGACATTCAAAATAGGAGAAGCTCGGAGAAACCAATAAATGGAGGCGAGTGTACGAACCCGAAAGAGCAGAGTAAAGCGTAGGAAAGAGCCATCCGTGAAAACTGTTAGACGAATAAGTTATCGCTCAGTTCTGTTAGTTAACTTCAGTTGTTTGGTTTCTTGTTTTCATCGTTGAGTTAGACGCTTCGTTATTTACGAAGCATTTACTTGCATGTAATTCCTTTTAAATATCAATTCAATAATGAGATCCGGGTGGTGTTTTTTGCATTCTGTTTTGAGATTCGTTTTTTGTTATCGCAGATCTGTTTTCTCTGTTCCTGCAATTCGTTTTCTGTTTCCGCAGGTCCGTTTTCATGGTATCATAGCAGGCTGCAGATCCAGCCTCTGTCCAACTTGCCGAATTGCAAAACGTTTTTCAGCAAGCTCTGTAAGAATTGCAAATCTGTTTTTTTTCTGTGCAATTTGTTTTTTTAGCCACCGGTATATAATTTTTTGAGCAGAAAATGGCCAGCATGAGCAACTAGGCTCTCATGCAAGCACCTGTTTTGAACCGGTCTAATCATAGCACTTGGGTATCCAAGATGAAAATTTTTCGGAGCTGTCATGAATGCTTAGAGATTGTCGAAGATGAAGTTACCTTGCTGAAAGATGAAGATCGATATGCATTGGATCGGGATGCGAGATGCACTTACACAG
>JASDQU010589624.1:60505-72040 GCA_032191745.1 Picea mariana
GGACTTGGGATGAACATGTGAGGCATGTAAATAAAGTATTGGATACTTTGCAAAGGGAAAAGTTGTATGTAAAATTTTCTAAATATGAATTTGGAAAGACTGCACTTGTGTACTTAGGTCATATTGTAGGAGGAGGACAATTAAAAATTGATCCTTCCAATATTGATGTAATTGTAAATTGGCCTGAGCCCAAAAGTGTAACTGAGATACAGAGCTTCTTAGGTGCAGTCCAATATTGGAGGAGGTTTATTTCAAACTTCTCCTTGATAGAAAATCCTTTGCATGCCTTAATCAGTGTGAAAAACAATTTTCAGTGGGGAGGAAAGAAACAAAAATATTTTGACACTTTGAAGGAAAATATCAGTACCACACCAATATTAGCACTTTTGAATATTCAACAACCCTTTGAGATAGAGAAAAATGCCAGAGGATACGCAATGGGTGAAGTATTGGTGTAAGTCTATCTGTTACCACTCTAAATATTTTCCTACAAGTGAATGAGTCCATGTAATATGACAATCTCACACTTCTCTTGTGTCTGGGCATTTTGGGGTAGGAAAAACTATGGCTCATTTACGGAGGTTTTGTTATTGGCCTCAAATGAATGAAATTTTAACTAAATATGTAAAGGGGTGTGTGATGTGTTCTACTTGTAATCCCACTAATATAAAACTGGGGCTATACTCACCACTAGCTATTCCATCTCATCCATGGGAAAGTATCTCCATGGATTTTGTAGGGGGTTTATCAATTTTAAAAGGGGGTCATGAATATTTGTATGTCGTAGTGGATAGGTTCAACAATATGTGTATCTTAATGCCATGTAAAAAGTAGATCACTATTGAGTAGGATGCTAATCTCTTCTTTCAGTATGTTTGGGTTCACTTTGTGAGATACTCGATTCCTTGGGGAGTTTCGGACAAGCTTGTGGAGAATGATGGACATCAAATTGAAGAGGAGCATTTCTTTCCATCCATAGACCGGCGGGAAGACAGAGTTTGTAAACCGAACAATGGTACTTTTTATTCGAGGCTACTACAACAAGCATCCCAAGTTATGGGATGAAAAAATACCCTATGTACAACATGCTTACAACCGTGCATTACATTTCTCCACTCAGTGTTCTCCTTTTGAGACATGTTTTGTGATGCAGGAGCATCGCTCACTCGTCAAGCGAGCCAACACATCAAGCGGAAAATAGCTGGATAAGCCAGCGCACATTTTGGAAATACTTTGGGAAGTTGTTGCGCTGCTCTTTAATGAAGGCATTTATAAAGAAGCGCATTTGTATTGTAAAGGGGACCTTGAGCCTTTAAGCTCTAGTCCTTAATAGATAAGAAGGCATTTAATAGATTTAATGTTGTTAGATAGGAATTAAATTGTAGATTTGATAGTTGTAGAATTCGATAGGGAGAACGGATATAGACACCCTCCTTTGTACATTGTAACATTAGTATTTAGGAGCAAGAAGAGAAGAAAAATAGAGAAGTGTATGAAGAACCTCCATGTACAGATATTGGATTAATAGGGAAGCTTTGATTCAATTCCACGGTGCGTTATTCTCTGTGTCTGTTGATGATATTATACTCATGATTGTTTGCTTCTTTTCATGCATTTTCTTTTATATATTGTGTATGTGATTTCATGGTTGAATTAAAATCTGAGAGAATGAGTGAATGAGTTTCAATTGTTTCTCTAAGTGAGCCAGAGAATTCTTGCAAGGAGTGCAGTTGAATTTGTCCGCAAAGAGTGTGTGACTGCAGGGTTCAATTAGAGAAAGATCTTGTCTCCGTTCATATCATAAGTGCAGATTTAGCACCGGGGCCGTGTAAGGCGTGCGCAGGCTGGATGAAGACTCAGGGTTGCGATTCTGAGCGAAAGGGAATTGAGACTGTTGTTGCAGGTTTGTGCGCAGAGTCGAAGCTTCATCACTTAGTCGTGATTGAAGATTTGTCGCAGAAGTTGCGTGTAAAGAGTTTCTTCCTGAGGGATTTGAAGTCTTGGAAGCTTAGGAGAGACAGGCCTTTAAGTTTGTTGAAGGACCGGCATAGGAGTTGCGTGAGCAGGTTGGAGGGAAGCGTCGCGGGTTCGCGAACAAGTCTCATGCAGAGACACTTCTTATCCATGGATTGTGCAGGCGCGGAGAGAGGTTGAAAGCTCAGAAGGGAAGGAGCGTCGATCGGGATCACGAGGAGTATAGTTCGACTCGTGGATAGTCATATTGGAAGTTCGCGAGAAGGAAGAAGAATATTTGGCTGCGGGAATCGCGAGAGGGCGAGAAGCGAGGTCCCGATGACTGTGTGGATAGTGTGGGCCACAACATAGTGACTTGGCAGGTAGCGAGAGATATCGGCGTTTTGGTATCTCGGGCATCGGGAGTCGAGATAGGAGTCATTTGGCCATGCAAGTGACGAAGTTGCGAGGAATCCAGAACGCGAGATATCGGCATCTCGGCGCATCGGGTCTCGGGAGTTTGAATTTCGAGCACTTAGGGTCACAAGTCGCGAGGAGCGATAAAGCGAAGTTTCGATCCTCCGAGTGAAAGGAAGGAGGGTCGCGTCAAAAGAACTGTGGGCGCAGATCTTCCGATAGGAAGATAGAAGAGTATTGACGCTCTTCGGGCCGAAGGGAAGAGAAGGTCTTGGTGAGAGAGACCACTCTCTGAGGAGTGGGGTGCGGTTGCATCAAGTGGTATCAGAGCTTGGATATCTTGTCTGTATATTTTAGGCAAGAGGAGTGAAGAAGAGGAAAGCACTCTGAAACAAACGACTTGCGTCAAGTGGTATCAGAGCGGGAATATCTTTTCTTTCTGTAGCAGATAAGAGGATTCATTATGCCGCCCAGAAGAGAAAGACAGTCACCTGGTCCGGAGGACAGGGATGCACGAAGAAGAGGTAGGTCAGCAGGAAATCCAGAAATGGAGTGCCAGATGAGAGATCTCCGAGCGAGGCTTGAGGAGATGGAAACAACACAAAGATGCGGAGTTGGCGCAAGGGATCTTAGTGATTTCGAGGTTGAAGAAGAAGCTGGACATGCGGAAGAAGTCACAGCAGAAGACGCATCAACCGAGTGGTTGATCAAAGCCATCGCCAAGATGGGTGCAAAGACGAAAATGGATATTCCAGTCTACGAGGGAAGCCTGGATGCAGAAGAGTTGCTGGATTGGATCCGAGCTCTTGACACCTACTTCGATTATGAGGAGATCGAAGAGGAAAAGAAGGTAAGACATGCTATCACCCAATTGAAGGGGCATGCAGCCTTATGGTGGGACGAGCTTCAAGAAGACAGACCTTTCGAGGGGAAACAAAAGATCAAAAGTTGGGATCGAATGATCACGAAAATGAAAGCGAAGTTCATCCCGAGATATTACCAGATCATTTTGTTCAGGCGAATGCATAACCTGAGACAAAAGTTGATGACAGTCAAGGAATATACTGAAGAGTTATACCAACTAAACATCAGAGCAGGTCATCGGGAGAGCGATGATGAAAAGGTCGCTAGATATATGAATGGTCTGAGATATGAAATTCAGGATGAATTGAGCATGCTGACCATTCGAACTGTAGAGGATCTGTACTAGATGGCTCTGAAAGTCGAGGAGAAGTTGAGCCGTAAGCAAGGTCAGCGAGGGCGAGGCAGAAGTCAGCCCAGAGGCAAGGCATTTGCCCAGGAGAAATTCCAGAAGCCTAAGGAGGAGTGGAAAATACCTCAGGGTAAGGTTGAGAGAGGTGGAACCTCACAACAGAGGCAGCCATATGTTGACCCGAGAGGACAACAGATTGATCAGCGAGGTGATTATGCTGACACAAATACTCTTCCTCGTACTAGAGGTCGAGGCAAAGGAAGAGGAGGAGTAATCACATGTTTTACATGTGGAAAGAATGGGCACAAGTCATTCGAGTTTCCAGAGAAGAGAAAGGATACAGGAGAAGCTCACATCACAGAAGCGCATGGGCGTGATGCTGAGAATGAAGATGCATATAGCGGAAGATCGCTTGGGATGCATAAAGTTCTCTTAACACCCGAGAAGGAGGTGGAGGACACAACTCAGAGGAGCCGACTATTCAGGATAGCTTGCACAACCAAGAATAGGAAATGCAAGGTCATTGTGGACAACAGAAGCACCGACAACCTCGTTTCATCTGAGATGGTAGAAAAGTTGGAGCTGGAAACAAATAAGCACCCGAGTCCATATAAAGTATCATGGTTACAAAAGGGACATCGGGTAAGTGTCGCTAAACAATGTTTGGTTGAATTCAAGATAGGAAATTACAAGGATAAAATTCTGTGTGATGTCATTCCCATGGATGTATGTCATTTGTTATTGAGTAGACCATGGCAGTATGACAGAAATGTGGTTCATGATGGAAGAATGAACACATACACCCTGGAAAAGGATGGGAGAACACATAGGTTACTTCCGATAAAGGATAAAGAAATAAAAGTGGAAGTAAACAACACAATACTTCTCATGAGTGGGAAGGAGCTTCTTGCAGAAATGGAGAAGAAAGAAGATCCACAATTCTTTGTGGTCAGGAAACCAAGGATTGTCCTGACTAGCGCAAGAGTGGATGACTTGCCAGAAGAGATTCAGGAGCTGCTGGAAGATTTCATTGATATCATCGTGGATGAACTACCTCATTCGTTGCCACCGATGAGGAGCATGAGTCACCACATCGATCGCACACCCAGAGCAAGTTTTCCGAATAAGGCAGCATACAAGTTGATGCCTCAGGAGAATGAGGAGGTCAAGAGGGAGGTACAGGATCTGCTGGATAAACGACTGGTCAGAGAAAGACTAAGTCCGTGTGTTGTTCCAACAGTACTGAGTCCAAAGAAATATGGAGGCTGGAGGATGTGTACAAACTCCAGAGCGATAAATAAAATCACCATCAAGTATAGATTTCCACTGCCGAGAATGGATGATCTGATGGATTGCCTGAGTGGGGAAAATTATTTTTCAAAGATTGACCTGAAAAGCGGATATCATCAGATTCGCATGAGAGAGGGTGATGAATGGAAGACAACATTCAAGACAAACGAAGGATTGTACGAATGGTTGGTCATGCCATTTGGTTTGACAAACGCGCCGAGCACATTCATGAGACAGATGAATGAAGTCCTGAGGGAATTCATCGAGAAATTTGTTGTTATATATCTGGATGATATACTGATTTTCAGCAAGACCAAGGATGAACATTTGAAACATTTGGCCATTGTGATGAGGAAGCTACAGCAGGAGAAGTTGTTGGTCAACATGAAGAAGTGTTCCTTCATGAAGACAGAACTCATTTATTTGGGTTTTGTTATTTCAACAAATGAGTTGAAGATGGATCCAGAGAAAGTGGAAGTGATAAAGAATTGGCCATCACCCCGAAATGTTTTCGAGGTGAGGAGTTTCCATGGACTAGCTAGTTTCTACCGAAAATTCATTAGGAATTTCAGTGGAATTAGCGCAGCAATGATGGACACCGTGAAGAAGTGGCATAAAGTCTTTCATTGGCAGCAGAGGCTGAGAAAAGCTTCAATCTATAGAAGCGAAAGATCACAGAGCAACCAATTCTGGTGTTGCCTGATTTCCAGAAGACATTTCAAGTGAAATGTGATGCAAGAGGATATGCCGTAGGAGGAGTCTTGAGTCAGGATGACAGACCTGTGGCATATTTCAGCGAGAAGCTGGATGAAGAAAAACTGAAATACTCCACGTATGATAAAGAGTTTTATGCCATTATACAGGCATTGAAAAAGTGGAGGCATTACTTGATACCCAAGGAATTTGTATTGTAGAGTGATAATCATGCATTGCAGTTCGTGAGTCAACAAGAGAAGTTGAACCAGAAGCATGCAAAATGGGTAGAGTACATGAAGAATTTCACATTTGTGATCAAACACATTTCAGGAACTACTAACAAAGTGGTTGATGCTTTGAGCAGGAAATGTTTGTTGCTGCAGGAGTTCAGAGTCAAGACGTTGGGTTTTGAAAATCTGAAGGACATGTATGCAGGAGATGCAGATTTTGCAGAGGTATACGAAGCAACTGAGAATCCCGTTCTCAGAGATCGGAGCCCATGGATAGACTACATGATCCAGGAGGGATTTCTATTCAGAGGTAATCAACTGTGCATTATGAATTGCTCCATGAGGGAGAATTTTCTAAAGGAGAAGCACAGTGGCAGATTAGCAGATCATTTTGGCCATGACAAAACATTTGCAAAGCTAAGAGAATCGTATTTTTGGCTGGGCATGCGAGCCGATGTCAAACGATTTGTTGACAGATGCAGGATTTGTCAACATTCGAAAGGCCGAAAGCAGAACACAGATTTTTATCAGCCATTGCCCATACCCGAGAGACCATGGGAGGTGATAAGCATGGACTTTGTGTTAGGACTGTCGAGGACACAGAGAGGGGTTGATTCCATATTTGTGGCGGTGGACAGGTTTTCAAAGATGGCACATTTTATTCCGTGTCAAAATACCAGCGATGCGACCCACATCACAAACTTGTTTTTCAGAGAGGTTGTTAGACTTCATGGGTTACCACGAAGCATTGTATCGGACAGGGACACCAAATTCATAGGTCATTTTTGGAGGATGCTATGGAAGAAGCTATGAGATAATTTGGCTTTTAGTTCAACTTACCATCTGCAGACAGACAGATAGACCGAGGTGGTCAACAGAAGTCTTGGAGACTTACTAAGGAGTTTGGTGACAGAACACCACAGTAGCTGGGACAACATATTGCCACAGGCAGAGTTTGCGTACAATGATTCTATGAATCAGAGTACAGGAAAAATCCCATTCCATATTGTGTATGGGACACAACCAAGAGGAGTTTCTGAACTCAGGGAGTCAGAATAGGCTGCAACTAGCAGTGCTAGTGCAGAAGAATTCACTGAGGCGATGCAAGAACTTCACAGTAAGGTGAAGCAGCGACTGATAAACTCGAGTGAGGAGTACAAGCACAGAGCAGATCAACATCGGAGGCAACTTCAGTTTGAGTTTGGTGATATGGTTCTGGTGCACTTAAGAAAGGAAAGGTTCCCAAGGGGAACATACAATAAACTCAAGATGAAGAAAATTAGACCATGCAGAGTCCTGAAGAAATTTGGGGAAAATGCTTACGAGATTGAGTTGCCAGATGGCATCAGGATATCTCCGATATTTAATATTTCGGATTTATACCCATACAAGGCTGGAGAAGTAGAAACTGGAACTAAGAAACCAGTGATCCAGTGGCAGAAGCAATTACCAGTTGCAGAAAAGCCACAAATGGAGTGTATACTGGACAAACGAGTGGGAAGGAAAACCAAGTGGAAGCAGTATTTTGAGTACCTCGTAAAATGGAAGAACCACCCAGTCGAAGATGGGAGACTGAAGCAATGATTCAGAAGCATGGACGGACCATGCAGGAGCTCATGGACAGGAGCCCATGAAAGTTTTCATGCCGAGGAGTATGATGCAGGAGCATCGCTCACTCATCAAGCAGAAAACAACTGGATAAGCCAACGCACATTTTGGAAATACTTTGGGAAGTTGTTGTGCCACTCTTTAATGAAGGCATTTATAAAGAAGCTCACTTGTATTGTAAAGGGTACCTTGATCCTTTAAGCTCTCTTCCTTAATAGATAAGAAGGCATTTAATAGATTTAATGCTGTTAGATAGGAATTAAATTGTAGATTTGATAGTTTTAGAATTCGAGAGGGAGAATGGATATAGACACCCTCCTTTGTACATTGTAACATTAGTAGTCAGGAGAAAGAAGAGAAGAAAAACACAGAAGTGTATGAAGAACCTCCATGTATAGATATTGGATTAATAGGGAAGCTTTGATTCAATTCCATGGTGCGTTATTCTCTATGTGTGTTGATGATATTATACTCATGAGTGTTTTCTTCTTTTCATTCATTTTCTTTTATATGCCGTGTATGTGATTTCATGGTTGAATTAAAATCTGAGAGAATGAGTGAATGAGTTTCAATTGTTTCTCTAAGTGAGCCAGAGAATTTCTACAAGGAGTGCAGTTGAATTTGTCTACAAAGAGTGCGTGACTGCAGGGTTCAATTAGAGAAATCTCTTGTCTCCGTTCATCTCAGAAGTGCAGATTTGGCACCGGGGCCGTGCAAGGTGTGCGCAGGCTGGACGAAGAATCAAGGTTGCGATTCTGAGCGAAAGGGAATTGAGACTGCTGCTGCAGGTTTGTGCACAGAGTCGAAGCTTCATCACTTAATCGTGATTGAAGATTTTCCGCAGAAGTTGTGTGTAAAGAGTTTCTTCCTGAGGGATTTGAAGTCGTGGAAGCTCAAGAGAAATAGGCCTTTAAGTTCATTGAAGGACCGGTACAAGAGTTGCGTGAGAAGGTTGGAGGGAAGCGTTGCGGGTTCGTGAACAAGTCTCATGGAAAGACAATTCTTATCCGTGGATTGTGCAAGTGCGGATAGAGGTTGAAAGATCAGAAGGGAAGGATCGTTGATCGAGATCACGAGGAGTATAGTTCGACTCATGGATCGGCATATCGGGAGTTCGCAAGAGGGAAGCGAAAGATTTGGCCATGGGAATCACGAGAGGGTGCGAAGCGAGGTCCCGACGACTGTGTGGATAGTGTGGGCCACAACGGAGTGACTTGGCAGGTAACGCGAGATATCGGTGTTTCGGCGTCTCGAAAATCGAAAGTCGAGGTATGAGTCATTTGTCCGCACAAGTGACAAAGTGGCGAGGAAGCGAGAATGTGAGATATCAACATCTCGGTGCATCGATTCTCGGGAGTTTGAATTCCGAGCGCTTAGGGTCACAAGTCGCGAGGAGCGATAAAGCGAAGTTATGATCCTCCGAGTGAAAGGAAGGAGGGTCACGTCGAAAGAACTGTGGGCGCAGATCTTCTGATAGGAAGATAGAAGAGTATTGATGCTCTTTGGGCCAAAGGGAAGAGAAGGTCCTGGTGAGAGCGACCGCTCTCCGAGGAGTGGGGTGTGGTTGCGTCATTTTGGGTACCTACCTAAAGTTCCTTTGGAATCAATGTATTTGAGAGATGTATATTCAAATGAAGGAAGAAATGAATATAGAGCCCGCATGTTCATCCAGAGGATCCAACAGGTGCACCGGGAAGTCAAGGAACAGTTGGAGAAAATTCAAGCACAATATAAACCTTGGCATGACAAACAAAGGGTTGATCATCATTTCCAAGCTGGAGACAAGATATGGCTTCACAACAACAACAAGGGATTGAAGGGTGAAGGCAAGAAACTCAAGCCCATTCGTTATGAACCCTTCACTATTTTGGAGAAACGTGGTGCCAATCATGGATGATTTTAGGGGCTAAATTTCGCTCATCGACTAATTTTCCATGGTTTCCAAAAACAAGAATTTCTATCTTAAAAATGATTTGCCCAAATTCTATAGGATAAAATTATTTTACCTTAAAAATTGCCAAAATTTTATAAAAACTGTATAAAATCCTTAGAAATTTGAATATGTTTACAAAAATATCACCAAACCTTTATAGTTTCCATATGAAGGATAAGTAAGATTCACCAAGGTTTCTACATTTTAAAATAAATTTCCATCCTTAAAATCATCCCTGGTGCCAATGCTTTTCCTCTGGATATTCCACCTTATATGCATATTACTCAGTTGTAAATGTAGAGAACTTGAAACATTTTGATCCTCCCATGATCATGGATCAGGATGAGGAAGTTTCAATACCTTCAGTTGATGAGTTTTCTCCTGATTACTTGGATTAGTTAAAGGAAGATATCAACCTAGACAGAAGGACATGGACTTCATATAGGGGTGATGTTGATTATCTTTGAGTAGGCTTAAAGAGCGCACTTCCAAGCAAGGCAAAGTGGATTGAGAAGGACAAGGTGAGGGAACTTTTCCCTCACTTATATGTTAAATGTTGAAATATTTGGTGGTCAAAAAAGATCTCAGTGGGAAGTCGTGATCCAAAAAGGATCCAAAGAAGACTAAGGACAACTCATGAAGATCAGAATGGCCTCAACAGACATAGAAAGGGGAAAAATTAAAATTTTTAAAAAATCAGTGAAAATGACATCATCACGAAGAGCGCGTCACAATATTTCAAATGGATCAAACAACATTAGTGATCGAAATATATTCACGGCCAAAGTTTGGTCAACCTAACCTAGTCAGCAGGGGGATGAGTCAGCATTCGTACTACTGACGTCAGCATCAGTACAGATGACATCAACATCCGTAAAAGATATGTGGCATGCACAAGAGGTGACACTTGTCATGTTGATCTCATCATGACATCAACATGGTAACATGGTAGGACTAGAGGCTTCCACATGTCACTCATATTTAGCATTTATGGGTCCTTTCGTGGACCAATAAAATTGTGCCACATGGCAGTCTGTACACTGACGTGGAATGTTGAATTGGAAAATGATTTGTTAGACCATACACTAACATGGAAGGATGATTGTATAGTGGTTCATGTGGCCCAATGGTTGGTTGCCACGTGTTAGTGGAAAAATTACCAATGACAACCCGAGAGAAAATTTTCCAAAAAATATATATAGAAAAGGATTTGGTGGATCCACCAAATCTAGCGGGACCCCACCAAATATGACGACCAACCATCATATCTAGAACACTGCTAAACTCGCCAGAAAAAAATGTTTCAAATATACACATTGTTACAATGAATACCCAAAAAGGGGAGGCCCGTGGGCTCGACCCCGAGACCTCCCCCTCTATTAACACCTTAATATATGCTCTGATAACCGTAAGGCCAATGACCTTCGATTCATTACAAGGCCATGTTTTTTTATTAAAAGGTGAATCCACCCATGTTGCAAGGGGGGAGGCGAGGGTATGGACCAAAAACGTTTTCGAGACAAATTCTCATCACTTATTGCAGGTTGTAGGGAACGTAAACCGAGACAGAGTTTCTCCTAGGCTTGGGAGTGCCAGAGTCGGATCAAAGTATGGAGACAGTCATTTTTGGGTAATTTGACGCAACAAATCCAATGATGTTGTTTTTTCTCTGATCTGATCAAAGCTTCTGCAGCTTGATTTCAAAATGAGGTATACTTATGTATTTTTCCAAATTCTTTTGTTGAGTTAATAAGAAGGCCTACCCATTTGAGAGAAGGATGTGAAGACGTAGTCCACCAGGGACAAACTCCATTATCAAGTTTTTGTTTTCATATTGATGCTTATGTCTCTTCATTATTGAGATTTTCCTTGTTTAATGGTGTACTTTAATTTATGCTCATTTAATGAAATTCTTTGGAAGTCACTCGATGAAAAGATCCTAGATCAATTTATAAGTAATAGCCTTGTATTAATTTCTGCTAATGTTTGTACAATGCCATCTATTAGCCACCTGTTCTTCCACAAAACATAAACCAAAACAAATTTCTTCTATTAAGAAATTAGAGTTTGACATGTCACCGCGTAAAAAAAATGTATGAACAAAATGATCTGAGACTGGTCCCCATGACCATCTAGCTTGCGATGAGAGAAAAAAAAAATAGAAAAACTGGAGGAGCTAATCTTTGGGTGAGCTC
>JASDQU010589624.1:83034-94083 GCA_032191745.1 Picea mariana
AAAACAAAAAATGCAAACCTCAGATCATGACCATCAATATCTGAAACAAAAAATGCAAACGATGGGAACTAACCTACCTTTCCTTTTTTGTTTTCTGGATTACGATTATGGTCCTTATGATGAGCGAGATCCAAAGAGTGGTGCATTTCTCAGTACTACTCCTTACCAATTACCCCAACTTTGTCTATGATCAAGAAGTTTGTTAAGATCATTTTGTTGTAGAAAGTTGTTGCTAAAGATTATTTCTATTATTACTATTACTTTGTCTTTAAATTTAATCCTTTCAACTCATCACTAGTTGGTCATGAAAATTTTAGATATTTTAAAATCCTACTCTTTTCTTTGAAACATAAGGCCATTTGGAATTTATGATTTCTTTTTCTACGTGTTAGGTGAAAACATCTATGTTTTGAGAGTTTAGTTTTTATATAGGTTTTCAATTATTTGTTGCAAGTTAAAATAGATATACGAAAGGATATGAAACAAAGGCTATGAGCATAGTTTTTCCTCTCTGTAACAAGATCGTTAAAAAATGAAATGGAAATCTAGGGATTCAACCCAGAGCCTTGGGCATAGTTCTTTTATTGTGTCAAGCTTGTTAAAAAAATGAGACAATTACCTCTCCTGTCAGGTCAAGTCTTTTGCTAGATCTCGTAGATGTCGAGTCAAGTCTTTTGTTAGGTCTCATATTTGAACCTTCATTTCATCCACCCTTTCCCTTCTTCTCCATCTAGTACATAAATTAGTGACAACCTCAAAGTCGGTGAATGAATTGAAGCTTGGGGGGCATGTCTCCAGCCTTTGATGATCATTCTGGAGTTAAGCCACTAGATTTCAAGTTGGGGGCATACCGATCTTAGTCTTTTTTCCTTCTCGCGCTTGTAAATACATGAGAATGCAACCGAGTAAACTTTTATCTCTTTTTTGGACTTGCATGGATACATGAAAAATGAACCCCCTGGAGTCGTTTTTAAGCTCCTTACATACTCTCTAAACATGAAAAGATTGCCAAGTGATCTTGCTTCCTTTCCCACTTGTTAACAGTTTTGAAAGGGCATCTTTTGAGTGATAATTTATCTCTTTTTCAGCCTCGCGAGACTAAAATTATAAAAAAGGACAACATTGGAGTCATCTTTAAGTTCTTTTCAGACTCTCTAAACATGAAAAATCACTGAGTTTACCTTCTCTGGACTCGTTAAAAAAATCATACATTGAAGGGCCCATTTGGGACCGAACCCTTACTTCTTCCAGTTTGTTAAACAAAGGAAGAGGGACTTACCGAAGGTGAGTTATATCGAGCATGTGTTACCCTCCTCGAGCTCATTAAATTAAAAATAGGTACTCATCTATCTGGATGGGGGAAAAATTGAAGGAAGCAAGACAATCAGTTTTTGAGAACATTACCAGTAACTCTTATGGTATCCCTTGAACACAACACTTTGTCTTTCCATACATTTTAATCTGTTGAACCTCTGCACTAAACCAATCCTCTAAGTTTCTTTACTCCTTTGGGTCACCTGACAAAAGTCATAGTATCCACTACATTATCATGTTTTGGTCCATGTCATGTTTCTACTATTGTGCCTTAGTGTTCAAGGGAAGTATCTGCCTCGAGAGTCATCCACCACAAATATCCTGTTTCAATACCTGTGTCAGTCCATTTTCATTTGATCTACCAAATTACATCTCTCTGTCAGTTTTGTGTCGTTGATGGGGGATACACCAAGGCCCTCCCTCAACAAGTCTATTCCTGTTGACTTCAACACATTATCCAGGAGCTAGAATTAGAAACCAATTAGTACCTTGGGACCTGCATGCCTCAATGGTAGGCCTCCTCGCGTTCGACATTGGGTTTACATCATTGGCCTTTGNTCATCCATTCACATTTGTTGGAATGTACTAGATTACCTTAGGAATAATTGACATCAGTGGTGATTTCCCTCGTGCTTGTTAACAGTTTACCTCATTGACCGGTAATCAAGTGGTTTCTGCCATGTTCGACATTAGGACATCTATTCACATGGTTAGATTCGTACTACATTGGGATAGGTAAAGAAGACCCTGGTTTGAGTCATCACTCTTATCTGTACTTTTCCCAGGTTGCGACGAAGTTTCTTTTGAACATTGACACATATATTGTTACATAGAACCACTTTGTATTGGTCGTGGCTATGTCTTGTAGTCTTGTAGATCCACTGTTTATTATTTGTGGCTACGATCGGTTCAGGTCATAGGAGTATAGATCCACATTGTATCTTCAGTGGCTATACCTTTTTGTCAATATAATTATGGATCTGTAGTGTATTTTATGGCGGTCATACCTTGAAATTCTTTATCACTCAAGCATAGGTATGCCTGCCTTGGGTTTGAAACATGTCATAATATTTGTTTGATGGTTGTGTGCAGCTTCTATCAGGTTCTCTGAGTCCATACCCTTGCTTGAAAAAGTCTACAAATTACTTCAGTCATCAGTTCTCGTCTTCTAACTTCTCACTTTGGGGGGGAAATCTGTTACACATCAAAATTACTCATTGTGATGATGACCTAGTGTTGTCATTACCGAATGTCGCAAGTGTCACATTTCGCCCACAAGTATTGCAAATATCATACTATCATCTTGTCTATGTTGTGTCTCATATGACATTATCAAGAACACTTACAAGACACCTCAAAAGACTGGTTTTGAAGAGGAGAAGTCATTTGACAAAGAGTACAAGTATTTTTCCACTGAGAAAACCACTAAAATATCAATTTTGAAAGGCAACTCTCCCCTATACACTGTCAGGGAGTGCCAATGCTCTGTGACCTCTTTTGGGGGAGTGTTCCAATGCTTTGTGCCCCATTCTTAGGGAGCGCTTGCCTTTTTTGAGTGAATCTTTGGATTGTTGAGAGAAATCAGGGAATAATCCCTTCATATCTGGAGTTGGTTGGATTCGGATCTGAGGTCAAGGCTCGATCTTAGGGAAGATCCATAACTAAAGGAGAAGAATCCTCAACTTATCCCAAGAATCTCTTAAGTGGTTAGGCCTCTCCAAGCTTATATAAAGAGGCATCTTCATGGTGAAAGGGGAGACATTGTGGAGCATCAAACTTATGATCTCATACGGGAGATATCATTGAAGCATCATCATTATGTGTGGATTATTTGAGAAAAGGTTTGGATAAAAAGAGCTTGGTGAAGCTGCTGCACCTACATCCATGGTTGTAAGCATATCACTTTGTTTTCATTAATATAAATATATGCTTGGCATGTTTCCTTTAAAGTTTGTGTAGGTTTCATGAACTTGTTTCTGTTTTAGATCCATTATGAAGCTAATCATGGTAGAGTAGGAAGTATCATTATTGTTGCTCATTTTATTTCAGGACGTTCTGAAGAACTTGGAGATCAAGATCAGCCTGGATCAATCAAGGACAAACGTCGGTGAAAGGTATTTACCATTCTTCCTTCTTCTTCTTTGAATAGTTTAGCTTCATGAAAAGGAAAGTCAATGTCCACAATAACACTTTTTTTGTCTTGGTCATAGGGGTCTAGTATCCAAGAGGAAATCCACTTGTTCGTAGGGGGATTATCCTATAACAACCTTGCAAGTTACAACTATATAATTTGCACGTGGAGCTAAGTGGAACCCCTCTTCCAACATTAATGGAGGCGACTCCAAATAAATCAAATCAAAAACTTGGTATCTTGCAGGGACATTGCCACATGTGGCTTGTTTATATTTATGTTTTACTCAAATCCTATTACAATTCACCAAAGAAAATAAGAGAAACATCAAAATATATATCAGTCAAAGAATCTTTTGGTTTCAGAAGGAAATTAAATCATGAAACCGACCATGAACATTCACCTTCGCTGGATGCTGCTCCTTCTTTGTTTGTCGACATGTTGGAACATGTATGTTGCATTGAGGTATGGGAGATTTTCGTTGGAACATGTATTTTTTACTAATGGAAGTCTGATAATTCGTCATTAACTCGATCTTGCCATTCCCCTTCACCTGCTTCTCCTTCTTTTCTTGTCGATTGGGTGGACATGTTGGAACATGTATGTTGCAATGAGGTATGAGAGATTTTATTGTTGTAGCCTCTTCAAAGGAGGAATGAACAATATTGCTTTTATGTTGAGGTGGTGGTTCTGGAATGTGGTGGTTGGGTTGACCATTTTGAAGTGTTTTCCATAAAGCTAAACCTTCTGATGCTGCCGCCGCTTCAATGAAAGAGTGAACATTAATGATTTTCTTCGTAATCATATGCCTTTGTTTCTTGTGGCAGAGACTTCCTTAAACAACAATGTCATCATAAGTAAGGTGAGAGCAACAAATACAAGAACAAACACATTGGTTTTCATTTTTACGTGCAATGGAATTATCATTTCAAGTTTATGCCCTAAATAGGATATCAGAAGAGTGATAATATTTATGCCATGAATAGTATATCATTGGATTGATCGGTTGGTTACTGATGATGGATGCTTACTAAATATTGGAGATAATGAAATTTATGGCTGAAACGCTATGTTTGGCCGATTTGGAGTTGTAGATGAACTATTTCAGCTACCTGGAGTCGAGCAAGAAATCATTCCATCTATGTCAAATTTAAATAATACACCTTAATTTTTAATTAAAAAATAATAAAAGCATTGCAATTTTGAATTAAAAGTATCCCCTAACTGGTTAATGCTGAAATCAGATAAATGTTCAATATAAGTTTTTAAATTTTTGGAAAACCTCCATGATACTTGTCCTGAAATAGTATTATTTTGAAAAAGGTTCTTCTGTCCGAGATCGATACGAGCTTCGTAACTTATTTTGAAAAATGTACTTCCGTCAGAGTAAATATAACTATAACAACCTCCATGTATTATATTATAGAGTATTTTTTGACTTTAGTCTTCTGTTAGAGCTCCCAACACTGTAAGAAGCTCCACGTATTATTTCTATCAGGCGTTACTGTCCACCCGTCATTTGCATGGGACTTATTGTCCATCCGTCATTTGCATGGGGAACAGGGTGGGCACAACCATCTATACTCATGTTTTTTCTCATGCTCCATCCACCAAGGTTGGAGGTTACTGTGGGTAACCTATACATTTATTGGCAAATAGTTCGAGCAAAGGAAAAGGCATCCTCGGTACCAGCTAAGGTAGTAGTAGTTTGAGATGGAGATTGATAGCCAGATTCAGGGCCTGCTCGAATTTGAGATTGAGTTTACCGGGTGCTGGGTGACCTTGATGAACGAGAAGTAGGAGTTACTTCAGGACCTTAAAAGGATTCACTCACATATTTAACCATGGTTGACCAATTATTTTAAGAAGTACCAATAGTAGGACTAGTAACAAATTCAATTCCATTCATTGAATAACCAATTCCAAGTACAGATTCACCACTCGCAGGAGAGGAGGAATCATCATATCATTTTGATTTATCTCCCACATACATAGGCGTAATCCATTGAAGTTTCTCCCCCAGCATCTCTCTTTCTCAGCGACTGTTCAATAACCCACGGTATCCCCTTCATTTCGAGTGTAAGTGTCATAGGAAAATAAAGGTTAAGTCAACACTACTAGGTTTTTATATTGATATGGGTCTAGGGGAGGCGTTGGCTTTCAATATTGATCAAATTCCACTGGTGGGAAGTCAACTGAATACACTCAAAATACATCTGTATTTTTCACTTTAAGCTCTCAAAACGGATCTACTGTAGTATCTATGCATGGATCTCTCTTTAGGACTTATGCTTCTACCTTTACCTTTGACTTTGTTTCCCCCGTCTTCTATACCTTTGTCAACAACAAATAATGAGTAGGTACAGTCTGTGTTTCTAGATCACACATCTCCATAACGAGGGTTCCTTATCTCAGTGCATTAGTACGATCTCACAATCCCATCTAGCCCGACGACAGAAAGGAATTTTCAGGTTGGAAACAATAATTTATTACTCATTCATCCCTTTATTTCATTTATGCATCATTCCCCTTAGAGGACCTCAACAACAAAAGCACCTCCCTACAGCTGTAGGTGATTCTTGTCCTCCCTCTAATTTTGATATTGGTTATCTGCAACTATGGTGCAGATTCATGAATGATATTCGGTTCCAATTCCAGGCACATATAGAGGTGTGGTTCTATATTCATAATCAACTAGTCAAGTGAAAGCACCTGAAGACTGGGTGGACAGAAAATTATAGAGTCTTTATATGAGACATGTAATTACACAATGAGAATGAAAATCTCTCTCTCATACAAAATACCGTGCGGGGTGTGGGCACAAGAAAGAGACATGAATCTTTGTGAATAAAAAAAGACCTACCATCGAGCCTACTCTTATATCCCCGCCGATGTATCATGTCTTAGAGAGGGATGAACCCACTTTCATGAGCTTGCATTACCGAGGGTGAAAGGACATGGATGCGGGATGGCAGTTCATCAAGGTAGGGTATGTTCTGTAAGGGATTTTCCCTATCTAGGCTCAATAGAGTTCATAGGTAAAGGGAGGAGCTATGAACTTATCTTTTCCTCCCTTTCTTTATAAATGTTTGTTTTCAGGTTATGGAAAGATGTAGACAATGTTTGTTTTCAGGTTATGGAAAGATGTAGACTGATGGCCAAGAGCATGGGATTCCCAAGCAAAGTCTTTGGCAAGGGACCCGGGTGATTGCCTGGCTACAGAGGAGGGTGCAATGAGAAAGGTAGGAGTGAACACTAGAATTTTCTAAGATATTCCATGGGTTCTTCTACTAAAAAATAATTAGGCATTTCATATTTTAAAATAGTTAGACATGATAGTGAATACATTGCCATAACAATTTTAGTGTCAATGGATATAATAGATTAAAACATTTTATATATGGAGACAATAACAATATCCAGTCACACTGAAACTCACTGATATATGATATATTCATGTTGAACTATGCAGCCTTTGTAGCCACCGCCACTAGTGCTCAACTTCAACTGATCAGAGTATGATTGGATTATGTCATTGAAACCTCAGCTGTTACAGAGGGAATTTCTTCGCCTACAACTTCTGTAGTAGGATGAAATTCCTTGAAGGTCATTTTATCCACGAGTGTATCATCGTGCATGGAAGCAAGATTATCATCTAGAACCAAGGTTCTTGTATTTTCTCTGGAAGTGCTAAGAGATAGGGATATGCTTCCCTCATGTGGGATAACTCGACCTCCCTTTGCAGGGGAAAGGAAATAAGAAAGGAGAGTGCTTAGAGGAATGAACAATGTGATTCTTGTTGCAGTAGGTGAGCGAGAGGAGAATTTTTTTGGATAATCTCTTAGAAGACTTTTGGATAATCGCTTCTATAGAGAGGCGAAAGACAAGAATGGGAATGGACGTTAAGTGGAAGCCAACCAAAATGTTTGCATGCATGATGGTGTAGCTGGAAGCTCAACATTAAATGGGCTATGGCCTATGGATTTGGAGAAAATATTTAATATAAATATTTAATGTCAAGAAATGTCAAGAAGTAATGTTAGACTCAGTTCTAGCATTACTTCATTTCTGAAAAATTAACATGCAAATGTGTATCTTAAAGTAAGATGTTCCTATACAATGGAGAGGTTTTTCCTCAGGAAAAAGTCAAATAAAACCTCCAACCAAAAATTTAGGACTAAAAATGAAATTTGAGGTAGAAAATTATATCGATCCATAAAAACTTTGAGTAAAATGACTTTTTCATATGGGTTGGGGTGCATAGATTAAAAATCGATTACTATTATTCTAGAGAAAATATTTTAAAAATCTATTTACATTGTTATGTGAAAATGAGATCTATAATATAATAATATATTGAATATCTTAAATTCATTTAAAAATTATCAAAAACTAGAGTAAATATTTAAAAATGTAAAAAAAACTAAAGTAAATATTTTAAAAAGCCATTTACATTGTTACGTGAAGATGTTATCTATAATATTTGAATATCTTAAATTCATTGTTGATGAACTATTTTGTACGAAGGTATAGTATATTTAATAGCTAAAATGAAATATAACTTTATAAAAAAATACTAAATAAACTTGTTTTTTAAATATGTTTTTTTAATATATTTTTATGAAATAGGTGTAGTCATTTTTATAAATATTGCATTAATTTATGTGAAGATAAAAATGCAATATACTTTATAAAAAGTATATATGGATTAATTGTGTTTTGATAATAATTTTGAGTAATCAATATATATATATATATATATATATATATATATATATATTCAATGGATATATTTAATTAATTTTTATTAAATTTGTTAATGGGATACCATCTATAGTATGTGGGAGATTTAATAGATCCGAAATTAAATGGATTTAGGTTGATTGTTATTCTTTCAAACTATATGAGCAACTTCTTCCCAATATATAATGGATCTTAATTTATTATTACTATTTTTTTTAAATTATTATTATTATTATTATATATATATATATATATATATATATATATATATGTGGATACAATAATAAAAATTTATGTCCACCTCTATTATATATATAATATGGAGGTGGAAATAAATTTTTATTATTATTTTATTATTTTAACGCCTTACATTATATGAACATATTTAGGTATTAGGATGTAGTACTGTGTATATATATTTTAGTCTTCATAAATTTTTAATAAATTTTTATTATTACTTTATTTATTTATTATTATTATTTTAATGTGTTATGTTACATGAATATCTCAGAACCGAATGTGTGAATAAATAGATTTTAATAAAGTAATTTCAAGTATAAAGTAAAAATATAGTAAAAATGATAATAAATAATAAAATAACCATTAATTGTAAATCAAAATTTAGAATAAACTGAGTCCTAGAAGAGAAAAGAAGACACTTTTCTCCCATACTTCCTTAGGGTTTCCTTTCCTCGGCTTGGTCCTCTCGACAACCTCTCGGTCTGTGCACATCATGGAAACAATGAATGGGGGGTGCAAACCCTCTCATACATAAAATATGTAGCCTCTGATGCAAACAAAGGCAACTTCACTCAGCCTCCTTTCGACTCCCCCCCTCATCTGAAGAACGAATCATTTTACAATGGAATGACCAACGAAAAAGCACTGGAATTAGACCTTGGTCCCACCCTTGCAAAAGTGACTCAAATTTGGGAACCAGGAAAGTGCCTCAAGCACCCTTGGCTCTGAAATATCTGGTAAAAACTCCCAGAATAGAAGAACATAAACAATATATGAAAGGATACGCCCTGGTAGGTAAATTTCTGGGCCTTTGGCCCTAAGAACAAGATCCGGTGAAATGGATTCACCACTAGTGGTAAACTAAAGGGAACTATGACTTGCAACTCTGATCCAAAGGATTCTTTACCATTATATTTCACAACCTTGAGGATAGAAATCGAGTCTTTGATGGTGGGGCACACTTCTTCAACTCCCCTGGGATTTCTCTTAGATTCTGGATTGAGAAGTTTTTCCCATAAAAATAATACTTTTCCCATGAACCAGTGTTGATATGCCTTTATTCCTTTTTGCAGGAGTTATGGATAGAGGAAATACTTTCCGGTATAGGTAACAAAATAGGAGTGTATTCAAATCCTCAAAGGCAACAAGAAAAATACGGTACACCTCCTATGAAAGTATATGCGTTTATATTAACATATCAAAGTATCTTTTGGGATCCATTGCTCTGGAATACCAAGATGAAGAATGTTCTCAAACCACTAACTACAAACACATCCCCTTCAGAGGCAAACAATTCCATGAACATGGCCACCTATTCCAATATTGTCCTCTCAATTCAATCAACAAGGTCACACCTTCACTAGATAAAAAATCTAAGGAGGGATTCATTCCGACCACAGGAAAATGATGTCAGGCCTCGAAGAAGAATGCTCCATAAGCTCCAAAAGGTCCCTCCTCAAGCAACCCCTTTGATGCCCTTCAAAACTTGTCAGAAGACCAAGCGAGCCCTTCACCCCCCTCCAACTCCACGCACAACCCCACAACTAAAAGTGGGAAAACAAAGGATTCCCCAGTCCTCGAACAAGTATTACTAACACATCCTTTTGATTCAGCGATGGGTTCAAACCTAGAGGTGAAAGAAGGGGATATTGAAATGGAACTATATGAATAAGAAATTGTAGGAGTGGATCTCGTCAATTTGGAATAGGCCTACCGAAAAAAGGAACTTTACACCATTCCACCAAACGAACTACAAAAAATCCAAAAATTTTTCCTCAATTTCTCTGCAAGATAATATACCATATCAACCTCATGATTATGAATACATTGAGGCCCCATGGAGGACACACACAAACCTTATAAGGAAGAGACAAAATGGGGAAGAAAATCCACCCAACAAATCATATAGTAAATCGAGCACTTCATGGTAAACTCAGGTCAGATTCAATTGATATCAGACAAATTTCCCCCTTCCTCCCCTCCCTGAATCATGAATCATATCTCTTGGAACATAAGGGGTGTAAAAAGACGTATTAAGAAACATCTTCTACGAAATAGGATCATGGAAGGAGAACCTAGCATTCTCTTTCTTCAAGAAACTAAATCTACAGGTGAAGAAGCAGAGAAAAAATTCACACGGTGTTGGAAGTAGGCCCGATTCATGAGCTTGGATGCCACTAGAGTGGCATGAGGACTAGTCATCCTATGGAACCCCAACACAATCATCTTAGAGAATTTATTTTCTTCTCGATGGACCCTCTAAGTACAATACAGAGTCATTGGATCCCACAAAGGGGGATTTATAACAAATCTATATGGACTGACTACCCCTAGGGAAAAATCTATCTTCCTTTCCAACCTGGGAAAGCTCAACTATCTCACTAGAAACACACAATGGATCTTGGGGGGTGATTTTAATATGATTCTCTCATTGGAAGAAAAAAGAGGAGGCGTGAGACGACTTGAAAGAGACAACACTATATTTCAAACTTGGATTGATGAGGTGGGATTAATATATCTGGATGCCCCAAATGGTCTCTTCACCTGGTCCAACTGACGATCCAGGGATAAAAATGTGGCCTGTAGATTGGACAGGTTCCTTATCTTAGAACCTCTCATGC
>JASDQU010589625.1:0-12179 GCA_032191745.1 Picea mariana
GGGTTTTGCTGTAGGTTGTATCCCTTCATTTGTTGGATAATAATAAAGGAAGGACCTGGCAATTTCTCTGGTGGACGTAGCCCACACTGGGTGAACCACGTAAATCTGTGTCTCTCTTGTATTGTGTGTCTTCTGTGTTTTTTGTTTCTGCATTTGTTTTATTTTATTGCTCCGCAGTCCTGTTTTTCTAACACCCTGAATATCCTGAAAGAAAAGGAAAATAGAAAGATTTCAGATTTATTTTCTGTCATTAATTTACACAATTTGAATTAACATAACTGGCTACGAAATCTTGCGATTCTGTAGCTAGTTAATTTAGTAAATGAAATCTCATTTTATTTAATGAATAAAAGAAACTAATTTAATAATGAAATATAGTTTATTCAACAAACCAAATAATCTAACTTAAGAATGAAAACAAACATGCTATTAATTTAAAAAATCATACCTCTAACCATGAAATCAAATCGTATGATGAAACCTTGGAATTTACAATGGCTGTAGCAGCCTCAACATTTTTAAATATCACATGACCTGTGGTCTTGATACGTTTTTCCTTTCCTTGGATGACAGATTCAAGCCTGTGGTTTTCTCTCATTAAAAGATCGACCTGATCTTTTAAAGCCTTAAGCTGTGAGTGTAGAACTGGGATATCAGTATAATATCTATCAATCCATGATAGACAGACGTCACACTTTGACTGTGTTGTGGTTACATTAGAACAAACAAGATTGTGGACTGGAGCGCCCTCCATACAGATAGTTGATTTATTGCAAAGCTTGACACCAGGAAACTCTGGATTGTCTTTCAAACAGGAAGGTAAATTATCAACAAAGTTATAAGGTCGATCAGGGTGTGGCTCGAATGACAAAGGGTCTTCCTCTGCAAGGAACCTCTCGATTTCAGAGTCTGAGATTTCATGGCACTTTGATCATATTGATTGAACTCGGAGGAGAACTCGACTTGTTACGAAGTCTCCTAGAAATTAGCCTACTAGCTCTCTTTTTTTTAAAATTGATATCAATATTTCCCTCAGATCTCTTTCCTGTAGGTTCCTTTACATTTTTAACACAGCCGTTTGGATGTATAATTTGCTGACATGCCTTTTCAATGACCTTTGGATCGATCAAGGGTTTGCTATTAGGGGGAGAGACACAGGTCTAGGAAGGTGAGAGAGATGTCATTGGGTGGACAAGGGTCTCCCCAACTACGAGTTTATCTACCTCCCCCATATCAAGGATACTATAGCCATTTTAGGTTAGTAATGAATCCCAATTGTCATTCTATGACTCTAATTGATGTATGAGCAGGATTTTAACTAGGCCATGACGAAAAAGGCTAGAATCTGACTGGTGTTTCTTGTATCTTTTCCCCATTTTATAAAGACTCTTGAGTAAGTAATATGGCATATTCAAAGGGAAACCCATAAAACTCATAAGCAGACGCAAGAACGAAGGACGCTTAGGGCCAAAATGAAATTCATATATGAGAATTTTCTTTTACCTGACATTTCTTCGCTGCCAGCAAACCTGTTTAGTACCCCAACAAAGTTGTCTTGGCGTCATGCATGTATTTACCTGTTGCTAGCAGACCTGTTTAGTGTCCTGGCAGGTTTAAAAACACTTCCCACAGCTCTCTGGTATATTTTTTAAAGATATTCAACAAAGCGGGGTTATGCTAAAAATTCCAGTTTTTAACACACCTTGATATATCACAGACCTTAAAAAATTTCGTGCTATCCTTCATCAAGATCCAAAAATAGTTCATTAATAAAACTAATTTTCAAGAACAGGGAGACATCGTTTAGTTGCTCTCTTAAAGAATAGGGACAGCGTAAAAAGATTTTTAAAGATGGTCATGAATACTTTCAAGTGAAGATTGAAACCGAGAAAATGTCTTTCAAACAAAAATTCATCTTTAACCAGGCTACAATCTGAGAGAAATAAAACAATTAATGTTCTGACAAATTTTAGCAGCTATTTTGAGGGGAAGTAATATGTTTTCTTTGTCTGAGCTAGCTTGTGGTGCAAGCATGTTTGTTTAAAAAAGAAAGACTGATAAACAGAAATGAAAACAAAAACAAACCAGCAAAGAAAAACAAACAGCAAGGAAACCAAAACAGAAAATATTTACAAAAAGTGTATGGGAGAGTCGTCAGGTAAAATACTTTTCGAGAGCTTGGCCATTCACCGGGAAGGTGTCTGGTTGTACCTCTAAATTCTGCAGGTAAAAGGAACTGGGACCTAGTTTTTCAGCAATTAAAAATGGTCCCAACCACAGGTTTTGAAATTTAGTATGTTCTCCTTTCCCCTCATGAGGTTTGTCCCACTTAAGGACAAGATCGCCTACCTCAAAATTTCTATCAGAGGCAGAATTGGAATCAAACCAGTTTTTGACAATGAGTTGATGTTGATCCAATTTTCGTTTTGCTTGAGCCCTTACTTCCTCTAACTTTAGCAAAGCGTTAATCTGACTTTCCAAGGGAGGACAGTTTTCTTCTTGCACCTTCTATGATAACCACCGAGATGGAAGAAGGACATGTGGTGGAAGAATCGCTTCCCTGCCGTAAATGAGAAAAAAGGGGGAATTACTTACAGCAGTTTTAGGAGTTACCTTATCAGCCCAGATTGCATTAAATAGTGCATTATGCCAGTTTTTGTGGTTTTCGGAGATCGTTCTCTTGATGATCTTGATTAGGTTTTTATTAGTTGATTCCGCCAAACCATTGCCTTGAGGGTAATAGCTGCCAGAGTATTTTAATTTTATTCCTTTTTCCAGAACGAAATCACTAATTTCGAGAGATGAAAAATAGGAAGCATTATCAAATACTAGGCATTCAGGAATACCGAAATGAGTGATAATATTTGAATTCAGGAAGGATATTACTTGGCTGGTGTTTACAACTTTTAATGGCGCAGCCTCGGACCATCTGGTGAAGTAATATGTGGCTGTTATGATGTATTTATGCTTCTGCAAGGATGTAGGGTTGATTGGGCCTATAATATCGAGGCCCCATTGCTAAAAAGGGGAGTCTACCAAAACTGATTGCAGTGGGAATGTTGACTTCTATACTCGTCCAGATGCCTTTTGACAGATTACACACGTGTGGCATAAGGCATGGGCGTCTTTGAAAAGGGCAGGCCAATAATAACCTGCTCTTAATACTTTGTGGGCAGTGGTGTCTCCATCGAAATGCCCACCAGCTTCTCCTGCATGTAATTCCAATAAGACTTTTTCTGCTTCATCCTTTTCAAGACAACCCATAAGTATTCCATTGAAATTTTGGCGAAACAAAATACTGTTTACCAACTGAAAAGAAGCAGATTTTAATCTCAGTGCTCTCCTCTTTTTTGGATCAAGGTGACGGTGAGCTGATCCATGTACAAGATAAAAATTGATGTCGTCATACCAAGGGCTAGTAAGGTTTTGTGTACAACATATTTGATTTTGATTGTGCTAATATTGAATTTACATATCAGTTTCATTTTGTTGTCCTATAGATGAATCAAAAACCAATTTACATAAACCTTGGCCTCTAACAATTCGTGCTGGGGTAATTTCTATGTCATATTCTTGTAAGGATGTGACCTAATTTGCCCTTTTTTCACCCAGTTCTTTTTGCACTAACAAATTTCTGACACCAGGGTAAGGGACAATGATTTTCGTCCTAGATTTCAGTAGATAAGATCGAAAGTGTTTTACCACTTTAAAAACAACATAGGCCCATTGATCTACTACTAGGTAATTAAGTTCTGCTCCCTTAAAGGCTGAGCTCATAAAGGCAATTGAGATTTCATTGTTTTCATCATTCTTTTGAGTTAGGACAGCAACATAAGACCAATCAAAGGCAAACGTGTAGAGGGTGAAGTCTCGTGAAAAATCAGGGCTCATTAGAGAAGGAGCGTCTACTATAGCCTTTTTTATTGAGTCAAAAGCCTGACTTTCTAAAGGTCCCCAATGGTACTGTACATCCTTTTTTATTAAATTTTGCAATGGTTTGACCATTTCTAAAAAGCTGGGGACGAACCTCCTAACAAAGTTTATTTGACCTAAGAAAGATTGCATGGACTTTTTGGAAGAGGGAGGGGGCAGTTTTGAAATGAATTAGGTCCTTTCAGGGTCAATAATCATCCCTTCATTTGATACAATGAATCCAAGGAGCTTACCTTGTTCTACTACAAAGACAGATTTTTTAGTATTTAAAGAAATGACGCACTTACGACATCGCTGTAGAATAGATCTTAGATGAGCTAGATGGTATCCTTTATTCTTTGAGAAGACAGTGAAATCATCTAGATAAACTACTACAGATTGATTGATTAAGCGATGGAAAGTGATATCCATCGCTCTCTGAATGGTGGCACTGGCATTTATGAGCCCAAAGGGAATGTTCCTATAAGCATAGGTACCCCATGGAGTATGAAAAGTGGTTTTGAGCTGGTCTGGGGGAGATATAAGGACTTGGTTATACCCTGAAAAATCATCCAGCAACGATAATATTTCAGAACCAGATACTTGTTGAAGGATCTGTTCCATGGGAGGGACAGGGTAGTTGTCTTTATCAGACGCTCAGTTTAAATTTAGAAAATTGACACATAGTCAGATTTCACCACTCTTCTTTCTTACAGGGACAAGATTAGAGACCCACTATGTATGTCTTACTGGGAAGATTATTTTAGCATTCAAGAGTTTGTTCAATTCTTTCTTGACTATTGGTTCAAGTTTTAGGTGCATCTTCTTAACTTCTGTTGAAAAGGTTGGGTCTGGGGTTTTATAGGAATAATGTGTTGTATGATGTTAGGATCAAAGGTCTTTAGGTCGTGTATGTCCAGGCAAAGACATCTTTAAATTCCTTAAACAAATTAATAAATGCTATCTTTTCCGGTTCAGAACATCCCAACCCCAAATTGATGCACTGTGGGATATCTTTACTTCCTAAATTTACTTTTTCATGTGTCAAGGAAGAACTATTCTTTTTACAATTCACTGATTTTTTGAATTTATCGTGAAGATCATAAAATTTTTCTAATCTAACCACAGATTTTGGGATAGAGTTTACCATATCCGATGTAGACTCTGGGGATCTTGGATCTGGTATTACCGTAAACTCACGAAGGTTTTCGTCGTGGGTACCTTCATCGATAATTGCTCTTTGGAAAGTCTCTTCCATATGCAGAAAACTGATTATTTGTTGATCGTCATCGAAGACTTTCCAATTTGTGATATTGTCCAGGACGGATGGTCTAAACAACTACTCGATGAAAAATGCATTCAAAGAAAGGCTTTCTGCAGGAAAAAATTTTGAGGCGACATTAGCTAACAAATCAGCCTCAGAATTATTCAATCTGGGAATAGAATTAATGTTAAACTCAACAAAATTGTTCATTAAATACCATACCTCAGTCTGATAGCTTTTCAGGTGTGGAGATAAACAGTGGATAGAATTTTTTACCTGTCTAACCACAATTTCTGAATCACCAAAGACAGTCAAATTCTGAATCCTCAAATCTAGTGCTTTTTTGAGACCTTGCAGGAGTTCCTCGTATTCAGCTGTATTTTTTGTGCATTCAACTTCTAACTAGCAAGCGATCAAAGTTTTGTTACTTGCTGGATCAATGAGCACACACCCTGCACCAGCTCCTTCCTTAAATTTAGATCCATCGAAGTAAAGAGACTAGATTTGATTTTTGTCAGGTGCATGTGACCACTGTGTGCATGTCATAATTTTGGACTGTTGTTCCAGGTCAGTAATGGTAGAAGTTTCAGCCATGAAATTGCTGAAAAAAGTGTCCATCCCCTGTATTTCAGGTGAATTGGTGGAAGCAGTGAATGGTTCATTAGGATCATTTAAATCGGTTGCCGTGAACTTAAGATAACGCTCATGATTTACCTTGATTTTGTTAGGATTTCCATTCTCAGGCAGCCATAAGTGAGACCAATCTGTTGCAAAATAACCATGTAGTTGTTCGGACCAATCTCTACTTAAAAACAAGCCATATACTTCGGGGATATCAACAAAAATAATATCAATAACTTGATGGACTTTAGGATTCGATGATAATCTGATAAGCACATTTTTTAATTCACCTGTTACTTTAACACTAGTTTGATCAAGCTGAATAATTTTCAGGCTAGAAGGTTGAACTTCGGCATTAATTTTTTGACAGACAGACCAAGGAATTATGTTTGACAATGCACCTGAATCTACCATGTAGTTATGTACATTCCTATTGAAATTTTCAAAAGTCAACAAAAAGGGTGGGACATTTCTGCAAGTATTAAGAATAGAAGTTTGTTATTTTTTAGTCGTAGCCCCTAAAACTAGTTTATCTACATTTGTTACACTTTTTACAACAATGTCTCTTTTATCAGAAGTCTCTGGCATTGTTTTGACGGAGACCTTTTGAGGTGTTTTGGGGCCATTTTCAGCAACTTTGTTGCTGTTCCGATTGTTGTTTTTTGTTGTTTTCTGCAATATTCTGCAACATCTTTTGTAGAAGTAAAGGGAATTTCAATAATTCATAAACATAAATGTTAGCTCTAAGTTTTTTGAGATCCTCAATCAAATCATACTCTAAACTTGGGGCTACTGAATTCTATTTCATTTCAATTGATTTAGACTGTTTTTGAGGTGCATTAGTTCTGATTTTAGAAGAAGATTTATTTTTTGTCTTGCTCTTGGTATTGTAAGGATGCACTGTTTCGAAATTAGCTTGAAAAATGCTATTCGAAAAATGTCCAAAAATGTTGGAAGAGGATTCGTCCTCTTCCACTATCTCTTGTTCAGCCACGTCTTCAGGAATCTTAGGAGGAATCAAGTTATCATGTGCCTCTAGATTCACCTGAATAGAAAATTGTAAGCTTTCTAGATTTAGGCCTTCGAAATTTGAGTTAGGTCGGTTTGTGGGAAAAGGCTTTCTAAAAGGGGGTTTGTAGGGCCCTTTGCTTGAAAGATTCTTCAGCCGATCTTCTCAAATATATAACTTGATTAGACAAATTCTAAACGACCTTCTGTAAGTTTTCTCGATCCGAACTATCTGATTGAGTTTTGTTTTGGGGAGGTCTAGGAAGAATTTTGATTTTCTTCTTGGAGGATGAAGTAGTCTCTGCCTCATTACAGATATTGTCTTTTAGGCTGAGAATATCATTCTCAATTTGACTCGCCTCTTCGAAGGATTCTAACAACATGGCTTTCTTGGAACTTTTTACCCAAATGGCTATGTTTTGATGTAAGGCTTTTGTGTAGTATGCGACGATAAGATTTTCGGCAGGCATTGAGTCCGTGGGGATTCGATTCTTTAATGTCGGGAACCTTTGATTAAAGTCTTTTATCTTTTCTTTTGGGTTCATCTTTAAACTAGAGAGTTCCATGACTAGGACTTCAGAAGATTTGTTGTCTCCAAATTTCTCAATGAAACAGGACTCGAATCTATCCCATGACACGATGGTGTGGGGTTGTTGGGAAAAGTACCAAGTAGAGGCATTGCCTTCAAAGGTGTAGGTAAAAAGTCTACATACTACATCTTCATGTTCAACACTACAGAGCCTAATGGCTAGCATGAATTTTTTGATATGATCCTTAGCAATCTGCTTGGAATCTGGGTCAAATTTAGGGATCCATTTCTATGGATGTTTAGGCAAAGGATGTTGGGGCCCAGGTATGGTCAGTGCATCTTGTTCAAGCCAAGGTTTGGCGGGATTGTTCGGATTGGCCATAGGTGTGGGTGGTGTCGAAGGTTGAGATGAGGAACTGCCTTCGTCTGATGATTCTTCTCTAGAATAAGAAGGAGATGAAGGGGGTGGTGATGGTGGAATACCAGATCCTCCTGTTGTAGGAGTGAGGATGTGATCCAGATCCATGGGGTTTAGGGTAACATTAGTACCTTCAAGTTTATCTTTGATATCAGAGAAGTCTAATCATTGGTTCAAAGGGCGACTTGGTTGTCTAATATGGGCTAAGGAACTATGCATCCTTATGCGAGATTGAAGAACAATTTCTTGTATGTCGTCCCCTAGGGGGTTTGGGGTTACTAGTTCAATGGTGATCCGCATATTGTCGTTTGATGTGGTTGTTGTTTGAGGGACAATGTTGTCATCATAACGACTTCTTGTTACTATAGGTGAGCGGGTAGGTGGGGGAGGAGTCTTGCAACCTCCTCGTGCCATTAATAGTATTCAGGCCCTCCTTCTAGCACTATTTGTTGATGGGAAAAATTGATTGCTCGTCAACTGAAAGAGTGAATCCGATCCGGGGTTGTCTAATTAACCCAAGCTGTTTGGATTGACTCACTCTGACGGGTTTAATGGCTCCGTTGGCCATCTAAAGTCTTAAGGGAAGCGAAAAATAACTAAAAGAAATGCAATAACTTACTAAATAATAATCACTGAAATATATATGTACATCTAAATATATATATATATATATATATACAGTTTATCTAAATAACATTTATATAATAGTTCTATTTGTCATATATACAATATGTATAAATCACAATTTTTAATCTGAACTCATAAAAATCGAATGTAAATGGTTCTTTTAATGACAACAATAAAGAAAGAAAAAATGCTATTTGTTTTTGGCTTGTTTTCTTGTTTGTATGCATTCATAAAATCAAATATTAAACTACTTAATTAAACAGAAAGGTATAGATAGTGAAAATGATACTATATATAAAAACTTCTATAATAAGAAAGCAAATGAAATAAAATAACAGACTAACCTATTAATGCATCCAACGTCTGTACAATAGAGAATATCCAGCCACCTTATCCGAGAAGTAAACCTGCAATGAATCTCAAGATCGCTCTGAATAAATGCGAAACGATATGCTGGAAACTGTGTTTTGATAACAGAACATATAACGGAGACAATCACAGTGATCTTATGATTTACAGTAACTATAGTGAGATAAATCTTCTTGTAAGAACTTGTATTTAAACATTCAACAGAAAATTAGAGACAAATCTCGTAATTTGAATTGAATCGATGATCACCCTATATTGTATCTGAAACATGACATATGGACAGCATGTAAAAATGAATTATTTCAACTCATAATAAATAATGAAGACAAAAGAAATCACCATGTATTATCACATCGAAATAAACATAACTTAAACTAAAACATCATACACAAAAGCTAAAGCTGTAATATGCATTTTGTTCTATTCAAGTCTGTGTGTAATTGTCCATACTCTAGCCTCAGGCCAAGATGCCTTTGTTTACAAAATGATAGGTTTATAAAGGTCTCAAGAAAGATAACTATTTTTGTTCCTGAGATCAAATATTTATTTCAAAAATAAAGGGGGATGCAACCACCGTGATCCTACTAAATCCTCCAAAACTAACAACAGTGTATTTCTGTTCATTCAAAATACATCATAGATATGACTGGACGGTATTAATAATGCCTTAGATCAATTTTGAAATCATGCACCCCTGAATATCCTGAAAGAAAAGGAAAATAGAAAGATTTTAGATATGTTTTATGTCATTAATTTACACAATTTGAATTAACATAACTGGCTACAAAATCTTGTGATTCTATAGCTAGTTATTTTAGTAAATGAAATCTCATTTTATTTAATGAATAAAATAAACTAATTTAATAATGATATATAGTTTATTCAACAAACCAAATAATCTAACTTAAGAATGAAAACAAACATGCTATTAATTTAAAAAATCATACCTCTAACCATAAAATCAAATCGTATCACGAAACCTTGGAATTTACAATGGCTGTAGCGGCCTCAACATTTTTAAATATCACATGACCTGTGGTCTTGATACGTTTTTCCTTTCCTTGGATGACAGATTCAAGCCTGTGGTTTTCTCTCATTAAAACATTGACCTGATCTTTTAAAGCCTTAAGCCGTGACTGTAGAATTGGGATATCAGTATAATATTTATCAATCCATGATAGACAGACATCACAATTTGACTGTGTGGCGGTTGCATTAGAACAAACAAGATTGTGGACTGGAGCGCCCTCCATTCGGATAGTAGATTCATTGCAAATTTTGACACCAGGAAACTCTTGATTGTTTTTCAAACAGGAAGGTAAATTATCGACAAAGTTATAAGGTCGATCAAGGTGTGGCTCAAATGACAAAGGGTCTTCCTCTGCAAGGAACCTCTCAATTTCAGAGTCTGAGCTTTCGTGCACTTCGATCACATTGAATGAACTCGGATGAGAGCTCGACTTGTTACGAAGTCTCCTAGAAATTAGTCTGCCAACTCTTTTGTTTTTGAAATTGATATCAATATTTCCCTTAAATCTCTTTCCTGTAGATTCCTTTACATTTTTAACACAGTCGTTTGGATATATAATCTGCTGATAGGCCTTTTCAATGACCTTTGGATCAATCAAGGGTTCACTATTAGGGGGAGAGATGCAGGTCTGGGAAGGTGAGAGAGATGTCGTCGGGTGGACAAGGGTCTCCTCAACTACGAGTTTATCTACCTCCCCCATATTAGGGTTACTATAGCCATTTCAGGTTAGGAATGAATCCTAGCTATCATTTTGTGACTCTAATTGATGTATAAGCAGGATTTTAACTAGGCCTTGATGAACAAGGCTAGAGTCTGACCAGTGTTTCTTGTATCTTTTCCCCATTTTATAAAGACTCCCTAGTAAGTAATATGGAATATTCAAAGGGAAACCCATAAAACTCATAAGCAAACGCAAATGGTACAAAAATACAAGGCCGAAACGTCCCTCATAGGTAAAAAGTTTCTTTACCATAGTGAGCAAATCATGTCACTGAGATTTTAGGAATGAAATGGGCATAGCTTTATCACAGCTTGTTATTTTCCGAGATGTAAACAGCAGGGTCCAAGGAACTTCTTCCACTTTTGTGTTTTTAAACCATCTTTGACCGCTTGCTGGTAACCCTGTGGCTTGACTCAGAAACTCCTTGCTAACTTCCAGTTTCACATCACCAACTTTCACTCTACAACCATCAAAGGAGAAAGTGAATTCTTGGGAAACCTGTAAATTGAAACCCTGAAACTTCCTAATGAAAACAAGCTAGCCACTTCTCTCCAAATCTCCTCTGGCATCATCGTATAGGAGTAGGGTTTGGATATCATTTGGTTCAATTCTCACAATAGGAGCCATACTAGATGGGAGGGTAATCAAACAAACATAGCATACATGGAGGGTTTGTGAAAACAAAACAGAGGCATAACTGCGAGCCCAACAATGAACACTATAAAGACTCATACGATGGAATGGACGTTTAATTGAAATACATGCGAAGAAGGTTTGCGAAGCCTAAGGCCATCCTTAGAAATGATGACAGTCTACAAATTGTATGCCACCTTTGCATTCAATACGATATAGGACCAAAGCATTAAAACAAAAATAAGTGCACACATCATGGGTTTGATCACAAAGTTTGGGTAAGTCAAAAATCGAAAAATGAAAAATTTTGTAAAAGAAATGTATCCAAGAATCAAACCAAAACCATACATAAAATCAAATCGTGGGGGCCTTTTCTCATAAAACCATCAATCTCTTAAGCATGCTTGGAATTAAAAGGATCAAAACAAAGAGAGTAACATCTTCATGGGAAGGAATCAAAATTCCATAATAAACTATATGAACAATTTGCCTTGAATGAAATTTTAAAACATAATGGTAATCACAGTCGCAAGTTTTCATGCTTTTAGTCATGAAAACAAAGCTTGAATAGACAATAGGGAGAAACAACAATTTACAACTATCATTTCGAAAACTGCTCGTGAAGAGTAATAACATTTCATGATCCTAGTTAGGTAGCTATATAGATCGTTTAATTGATATAGAAAAAATAACAATTATATTATTGTTTCCAACAACCTATCAGACAAAGGCCTTACATATTGACCCCATATACAAGCATAAAGTAAGAGCAGAAATTGATAGAATGTTGGAAGCAGGAATCATAGAACTAGTAGAAGAATAAGAATGGATAAGCCCCAAGTAGTTTAGGAGAAAAAGAAAGGATGCATAAGAATTTGTGTAGATCTAAGAAAGCTCAATGATTCTTTCCTACATGATCCTTTCCCTACACCGTTTATAGATGAAGTCCTATCAAACGTGTGAGGTCGGGAAGCATGCTCATTCACTGATGGATTCTTAGGCTACCACCAAATCAAGATAGCACCAGAATAATGATACAAGACAACC
>JASDQU010589625.1:14563-26385 GCA_032191745.1 Picea mariana
AAGTTAAAAGAACACAAGAATAATCACAGAAGAGTGGAGCACCTACCCCAGACAGAGAATAAGTATTTCCTTTAAACCCTATGAAAGAATATCAACAACGTGAAGTTACTATGCAAAAAGGAGATAAGAATCAGAATGGAAAGAGGAATATCGAGATGAAGATCATAGGGAAAAAGGCTAGAAATCTCAATAAGAGGAGAGAAAATATAGAAAATTTGCAGAAGGTTCCAAAGGGGTTTTCGTAGAAGGAAGGTTGGCAAAATTGGAACTTCGTTGGGATATAAGAACAACACAACATGGCACTTCTCCATGGCAGAGCGATATGACCATTGGAAGAATTATAACCATTAGACTGATCCCTCGAATGGTTAGAACAATAGTTATGACCAAAAAGCTCGTCACCAGACCATTGCGACCATGTCGCAGTGAACATAACTACATTGATGAAGGCCTCTCATCCATTGGAGACATCCATTACATCATTGTCTACTTATTGCATCGATTGTTGCACCAAAAACAATTTTGTGAATTGTATCCAAGCCAACTCATTTCTACCATGCTATGTTTACTGAGATTTCACCACCCAATCTATTGCATTGAGAATTCATTCATTTGAGTTATTCGATTGAGAGCGTGCATGTCAGACAAAATTAGTGCCATAGAGAAATCAGTCGAAGAAGTTTTCATCGATCTAATGGTTGAAAAAGTAATGTTCGCAGGGATTCAAGCCTCGTTGACGAGAGGAGTGTAAGCCTCCCCATCAACTTCTCGCGGATCCAAACCATCTCAAGTTGCAGTCGAGAAAAGAACCAAGAATCAAGATGACTTGGTGAATGAAAAGTTAATCCTGACTATCTTGCCCGACTACATCCTGCCTTTGGTTGGTGTGGTGAGTCATGACAGTGTCCCCAGAGACTTCAAGTATACCCTAGTTATTGTGTACCTCCCAAAGGGGATACATGTAGTTAGAACACAACAGGATAAGATCGTGACATTAAAATTCAGTGACTTCAACCTAGGGGACCGCAAGAACCACAGTATGATCACTCCTCACAGATAATTGAATAGGACGAAGGGGAAGAACTCGAAAATAATTCCCCAACCATGGACTATGAACCTCACGCAGTCCACCATCTTGAATGTGATGAAGATTCCACATTTTGGAAGGCACCAAGACATTAATGCGTGTGTTAAGCTCCTATTATTGTGCTACCATGGTGGCTATATATGGCTAGACAGATGCATCACAGTCGATCCGACATTGATCCATAGGATCATCGGATTGAGAATGCATGGACCAGACCCACAAGACTTATACCTAGGGAAGGATGCAGACCACGCCCTGGCACAGAGAATTAAGGATACCTATGGCAATGTAAAAAAGGGGACGCAAGGCTATAAGGTAGATTTTGTTAGCATTGGAAGTCACCTTTGGATTGCTGTAGAGGTAAGCCCAAGGCCCATCAGCCTATATGTCACAATGAATAATTTAAAGGGTGGTATAAATGATGTAGTCTCAAGATTATATCACTTTAACTCAGAAAGATAGGTTGGTGCGCATATAAAAATGAGGTCTTGATCTAACTTTAGTCAATAAGTTTGCATAGTGGTGAGTAGGCGGAAGAGCATAAGGAGAAAATGTGAAGGTATGCTATGGACATCCGGTCTGATAGGAGCCTACAGAGGAAAAGTTTCAAATATAAGATCCTCTTAGATCTGAAAACTTCAACAAACTAAAACGCAGCAACGTATTGCAATCAAACCTACATTACCTTACAATCACATCACTTGACTAGATCATCCATGCCCGAGCTTCAGAATCAGAGGAAAAATAAATGAGAGACAAACTAACTCCCATTAAACAAGAAGTCTCAAGTGATAATACGCAACTAGAGAACCAGAGGGATCATCAAAACTTTACAATCGGGATCTTAGTTCTACCATTGACACTTGCAAAAAATCAAAACTGAGTATTTATACTCAAAACAAAAACACAGAAGCATACTTGAGTAGGTGCATTGAAGGAATTACGTCTGCATGCCTCTTATCTGACTGTGCATGTAGTCTCTATCCAGACGTGAACCTTTGTCATACGCAAATGAGCCTCAGAATGAACCTGTTGATGAGCCGACTAACTAACAGTCCTTTCATGTGCTTTCTATTTATGGTAGAAACAATGTTCAACTACCACCAACCAACCTTAATAATTGGTTCATTGGGATTGAGGAAGGCTCAAGTCAACTCTACACCTATAGGATGTGGTAGCTAATGGGATGGTTGGCGTGCCAAGTATGAAATGGCAATCGGGAGGTGGCCATGTTGAAAATGCAGGAGCTATACGAGCAGGAGCTGAGGTGGACAGGGACAGAGATGATGTGGGGCGAGGTGGTACATGTGGTAGGAGATGAGATGAGAAAAGGACGGGTACTGGTGGAATGGTGAGTGGGAGATAGGTGGAGGGAGGGAAATTAATAAAGTAGGGGCCACTTGTCAGCCTAGGATAGGAAATAATAAGCACATGTGCATATCGGGGTTGTGAAAATCAGTTTGAAACTTCCCCGCTTTTGGGCCCGATGTGTGTCTTTGGATGACATGTAGCACCTCCACAAAAACCATGGTTTCTTCCCAACCTGCTCTACAAACTTTATCCTATGTGCATGTTGAAGCTCTGATACGATCGACAACCATCGAACTGAGGCACACCAATCTTCACTGCCCAGATCTATGTGCATCTTATCACATCGTGCCAAAAGGTCACATCATACCTCCAACTTAGGATATAAGCCAATTTGTGGGTTTTTTTTCTTCTTTCTTTGATTCCTTCGCCCGGGGGGAAACTTCTTAGGAAAACACCCCCCTCTTACAAATAAATGTGATAACATTAGGCTCCATGGGGGATGGCTTTCTCCCTGTGAGATGCCAATAACTCTTTTGCAAATTTAGTGCATTACTATTGGGCTATGGAGTCACTTATTAAAGTCTAAACAAAGGAAAAACAATATTTACAAAGACATAGGAGCCACTCAAGGCTCAAATAAAGAAACCCTTCAGAAAATGCCCATTTAAAGGGCCACCAAAAACTTCCTCACCCTCCAAAGTCTGCAATCTGTAAGTGTTATTTTGACCTGTTTCGGAGATTTTGAAGGGCCCGATCCACAAGGCTTCAAATTTTTCGTGCTTGCCTTTATCCTGTCTGGGTGCATCCCATTTAAGCACCAGATCTCCCAACTGGAAATCCTCTTTTCTCTCCTTTCTGTCAAAGGCTTGCTTGATCTTCTATTGACGGTCATGTTCTTTGTCCAGATGTTGCTCTCTGGTCTTTTGGGCTTCTACCAAATGTTTCACTCTCCTGATCATATCATCGGGCTCCCCTTGGTAGTCTTGAAATAATTTTTCTATCGGCAGGGCAAGGTGAGAAGGAAAAACTACTCCAATCCCATATATGAGATGGAAAGGAGAGATGCCTAAGGACATGTTTTTTGTAACCCTATGATCCCACAGAGAAAATTTGAGCTTTGAATCCCATGCTTTTTTGTTGTCCTCTAACAATATTTTGATGATCTTTATCAGGCGTTTGTTAGAGGACTCTACTAATCCATTGCCTTGGGCATAGTAGGGGGTGGAGTGGATCAATGAAATTCTAAACTGCTCACAGAATTTGATCAATGGATCAAATCTAAAGGATGAAACATTATCAGTGATGATTATGTTCGGACAACCAAACATTACAATAATATCCTCCATGGAACCAATGATCACTTTATGAGAAGCACTCCTTGTAGGGATAGCTTCTATCCATTTGCTGAAATAATCTGTGGCATTTAAGATCCACCTGTGCTGACTACTTGATGCAGGATGAATTTCTCCAATGAAGTCTAGGCCCCACTATTGAAAGGGTCCTAAAACTACCACAGGCTTCAATGGAAAAGATTTGAGTTGCTGCTTTCCAAAGAATTTCTGACATTTGATACAAGCTCTGATTTTTGCACAGACATCAGTGAATAAAGTGGGCCAGTAGTACCCATCCCTGAGAACTTTGTAGGATGTGGTTCTCCAAAAGTGATTTCCTCCACACAAGCATTCATGGAAATCAAACATAATTTTTTGGGCCTCCTGTGGGTCTAGACATCTCAAAAGCACACCCAGAGGGTCTTTTCAATACAAGACCTGGTCAATGAGGCAATAACTGATTGCTTTGAGCTTTAAAACTCTTTCCTTTATTCTTCCCATACCATCAGGGGGTCTCAAATCTTGCAGAAAAAATATAATGTCTTTGTACCAGGTACATTCTGCTAGTGGAGGGCTATCGTGTGGATTTTTACAAGAAAAATCAGCTTGCTGACTTTTTGAGCAAGTGTTGACGAAATTAAATCCCAAAGTTTTGCAATTAGATTCAGCCAACAGCTTGGCTAAACCTTGGCCTTTAGCTAACATGGCGGCTTTCATTTCTAGATCAAACTCAATGATTTTGGCAATCCACTTACTCCTTCTTCCATCTATGTCGGGCTGAATGAGAATGTCCTTCACAGCAACTAAAGGAACATATGCAATGATTTTTTAATGCAAAACATAGAATCTGAAATCTTTGAGAGATTTCACAAAGGAATAGGCCTGTTTTTCCATGATGTCATATTTTACCTCTGCATCTCTCAATGCCTTGCTGAAAAATGAACTTGGTTGTTCCAACCCTTTAGCATTCTTCTACAATAAAACAACTGCCACCGTATCAAAAGAAACAAAATAGAAAATCATAAAATCCTTGTAATAATCAGGACTGATAAGCACATGCGCCTCAATCAATGCATTCTTGATATGGCTGAAGGATTCTCTAGACTTAGTAGTCCATTTTACTTCATTCCCCTTTCTGAGCATGATTGTGATATGCTTCACCAATTCGGAAAAATTTGAAACAAATCTTCTCAGAAAATTAATTTTTCTTGGGAAAGACTGAAGTTCCTTTTTGGATATAGGAAATGACAAGTTTTGAATACCTTCCACCCTACTTGAATTAATTCTGAATCCTTTGATCGATACTATGTGCCCTAGCAAATTTCCCTCCTTCATGGAAAACAATGATTTCTTAGGATTTAGGAAAGGCCAAACCTCCTGCACTTTAAGAAGACTTTCCTCAGATGACAGCGGTGTTCTTTTTCAGATCTGGAAAATAATGTTATATCATCCAAATAGATGACCACAAATTTATCCTTCTCCCCAATGAAGCCGATGTCCATGGCTCGCTGAAAGGTTGCTCCTGCGTTCATTAATCCAAAGGGCATTTTGGAATACATGAATGTGCCCCAAGGAGTGGTGAAGGTTGTATTTTCTCTCTCTTCAGGAAGGACATAGATTTTATTGTAGCCATAAAATCCATCAATCATGGAAATCCTAGATGCACTAGTTACCCTCTGCAATATGTGTTCCATCTTTGGTAGTGAAGAATTGTCCTTCCTAGAGCTCATGTTCAGATTTTTGAAGTCAACACAGAGTTTGATTTCTCCACTCTTTTTTTTCACTGGGACCAGGTTGGCTACCCACTCAGGATATCTCAAAGGCACAATAATTTGATCATCCAAAAGCTTCTTCACCTCCTTTTCCATAATAGACAACAACATAGGATTTATTTGTCTTAATTTCTACCTAAATGGCTTGGCCTCCTCTTTCAATGGGATCTTATTTTCAATGACACTGGTGTCATATGTTCTGAGGTCTTTATATGTCCAAGCAAACACATCAAAAAATTCTTTCAGTAACTCAATATATTTGGCTCTCTGCTCTCTTGGTAGACTGCTTGATAATTTGACAAATCTTGGGTCCTGCTTTGTGCCAATATTGCACTCAGCCACATTAGCATCATCATTTAAGATTTTACCCTTCATTGCACGATCATTTCTGTCAAAAATCCTTTCCAAAGGAACTAGTCCCTTTGGGATGTGATTGTTGGGTAGCTGGACAATGTGATGATCAACAATATTTTTCAAGAAAACATCAGGATGAGGCTATATTTCAGAGTCAGGATCTTGATCAATGTGAAATATAGAAAACTCCTCAACAGTTTCTAGGAATCTTTTGATTTCAAGACCATCCTCAAACACTCTCCAATGCTTGACATTGTCATGTATAGAGAGTCTATATTTCACTTCTACATCATACCTGAGTTGAGCTGGCAGAGGGAATTTGAAATTTCTTGCTAAAACAGCCAGAGAATTGACCATGACATTCTTTTCCCTTGGAATAAATGAAATGTTGAAAGCAGAGCAAAAACTATCAATGAGGTCCCATACTTCATTTCTGTAAATTCTGAGCTGAGGGTGTTTGGCCTAATAAAAATTTATGATCTGTTGGACAATCAACTTAGCATCCCCAAACACTGATATCTCTTCAATTCCCATGTCCTTTGTAGCCCTCAAACCCAAAATGAGAGCTTCATACTCTGCCACATTGTTGGTAATCTCAAATTCTAATTTGTATGACAAAGATATGGTTTCCAGAGTAGGGGAAACAAAAACTAATCCAACACCAGCACCTTCTCTAGAAGAAGCTCCATCAAAGAACATTTTACAAATAGAGGTAATTGGAGGGGAATATTCACAAAGAGGAATGGACTTTTTGATCTTAAGAGGAGGTTCAGGGGCATTAGTGAGCTACAATAAGCTAGATCCCAAATTAGTCTCAAGGGAAAAGATAGGATGATTGGTGGGGTCTACTTCATCACTGATAATGTAGGCCAACTGAGCTTCTTTGTACAGTCTTCTATGCTCCCCTCCAAACACAAGAATGGTATCATATGTGAGGTCCATCTGCAAGGTTCCCCCAAGTATTTTTATCCAAGATCTTGACAAGAGCATGCCAAAATTTGGAGGAACATAAAAAACCACGATATCCATGACCACACTCTTCATGGGAATCTGAAACAAGGTCACAACTAAATCTTTGATGACTCCAAGACATTGCACTCTCCTTGAATAAAAAGAATACAAATCATGATAAGATTTTGTGATTTCTAATCTGAGTTCTTCCATGACAATTTTAGGCATGAGATTATGAGATGCCCTTGAGTCCATCAAACAATTATGCAACACCTTATCATGTATGTTCAGTGATGTGTATAAGGGAGGGGATGAATCGTTTCTATATTCTACAGTAGGACCTAAGATGGTTGTTGGATTTTCGTCTTGGAGGTTTACTGATTTTTTGGAATGACAGGGAGGTTTGAGATGCAATAGCTTAGAGAGGGACCTTTTGAAGTCTTTGTGCTTGACTAGATATGAAAGGGGGACAGGGATTCTGATCTTCTGAATTTCATGCTCAAAGCTAAAGGAGGAAGGGGGCTTCAGAATCTCGCTAACCTCTGGGACAAGGTATTTGGCTATTGGTGGAGGATTCTGCGATTTCTTTTCTTTGTTGTTGTTTGATACATCTTTAGTAGGCTTCGCTACTCTAGAGGGCTGATCAGGGATGTCAGACTTCCCTTCCTTCTTCTTAGACCGAAGGTTATATTTATTGGGATTGCTATTGGCTTTCTCCCCCTTACTCATCTCATTTATTTTGTTGTCTAAGAGAGACTCCTCGTATGCAGATTGAGTCAAGTGAGAGAATGGGGAGGTGTCTCCAAGAAAATGGATTTCAGGATCTAGCTCTTCCTCCTCTCCTTCTTCATTAGCCACAAGGTTATTTTGGAGAGGGGTTTGTATTTTTTTATCATCCCTGTCTCTGACTCTAGGTTCTCTTGACATAATCGGAGGAGCGTTGTTATTCGGCCTACCCAAGGGCTCAAAAGCCATAACACCAAATTGTAAACATAATTGGAGCTAATTTGAAACTTCTGCAACAAAACTCATTAAAAATAGGGTAAAAATGCTATGAAATTTTGATGTTGGGCCAAAGCATAAAAATTTTTAAACCTGGGTCATTTTGTAGTGCTAACATGATCCATATCTTCTAAGCTTGTTCTTGGAGGATTGCAAGGACACACGGGATTTAGGATCATAATTTAATTATTCATGGTTAATGATATTGATATCCCTAGTTGGATAGGGAGAACCAAAATACAACATATTTTACCAAAAGCAAAGGAAATGTTGCGCAACAAAATATACAACATTATGGCATACTTCAGATCTGAAGAAAAGGAAGGAAAATTATAGCATTTTTTCCATGTTGTTGGATGAGATGAAAAAGAAGCTAGCTAATACATGGATAATACCACCAAAAGAGGTGAGGGAGAACCAAGGAATAGCTAACTTTTAGGCTTCTAGACATAACATGTGGATCCATTCTAAGAGGGATCCTAAGAAGGAATGGGTACAGTTGAGATACTGTGTCATAGGGGAAGAAGTGCAGTGGTCCATGAAGGATTGGCCTGAAGAATGGAAGGTGCCAGTGATCCCAAAGAAGGTATCAAAAGATAAACAACAAGTAAAGGTTGGCCCTTCAAATCATTCAACCATCCCAACAACAAATAAAAGGAAAGAAAAAAAGCACGTGAAAGCAACAGGGGGTAGCACAACCACTAGAAAACCAAGGTAAAAAAATATTATCCCTGAGGCTTCAACTCAGGAGAAAGAGCATGCAGTAGAATCAAATGGAGGAGCAAAAAAAGAGAAAAATATTACTATGCTAGAGGAAAAAAGAGGCGAATATCTCCCAGATTTGGAGATACCAGTTTCAACCGCACTGACAGAGACACTACCAATGAAAATAATAGTCTTGCAGGTAGTAGGCCAGCACAAGAAAATGAAGGTGCACAAGGAAGTTCCTCAACTCACATTGGCAGAGGATGATGCATAGTTAGTCACAAAGAAACAAAGGGAGGAGATAGTCAAGAAATTAACAAATGTCAAGGATGCATTGGAAAAATTTCAACTTTCCATAGTGCAGCAAAAATAACAGGCACAACTACAAAAAAATTCTTAGGAAATAACAATTCCTGAATAGGAGACAGTGCAAATCATAACTATGGGGAATGAAAAGTTTTGTATCACTCAGGGAATGTTGCAAGTCTATGACGATACAATGCATAAGCCACTGAAATACATAGATCATTTGAACTTGGAACTGCCCAAGATTCCAACTAAGGCATTGTATAAAATTAAAATAAGTGTTGCGTAGGAAATTCAGTCAAGGGCTTGTGCAGATGCTACAAGTTTACAGTTGGCCAATGAAGTAAGACACTGGAGATGAAACTTAACCAATTGCAATTTGAGAGGGAAGAAACAAATAAGTGCATTGAAAGAATAGACTAGTAGGTGGAAGAAGTATTTAAAACCATTCCTGACAACGCACAAGGAGTGAACATACCAACAAAGGAAAAAATTGAGAAAATAGCGTAGGCTATGGAGACAAATAGAAGCCACATTACAGAATTGGTAGATCTTCTAGTACCAACTACTCCACCATAAGTAAGAATAGAAAGGGAGAAAGAGGCTATAGGTCATATGGAAAGCATTACATTGATCATCCAGGAAATCATAGAGTTGTATAATAAGAGCATGCAGTTATGGACAGATCTTCAGGAGGATGGAAAACTACAGGAGTTCGACCAAAAAGAGGAAGGTGTAAATATTGCGCTGCAAGAACTTAAGAAAAAGAAGAAAATGATGACAATCCTAGACAGATTGAGGAGTGCACAAGAAATGAAGAATTCGTGAGCATAGCTGAAGACTATACAAGTATAAAAGTATTCAAGTCAGGCTCAATTGGAACCACTACAAGAAGGCACAGACCAAATTATGACTGATATTGATGCAACAAAGGGTCAAATTGAACAAGTTGGATTGGAGAGTAGAGCATTGTTGAGGGATCACATTACTGTGCAAACTATGGATATTGTAGCAGAAAGGAGCGCGGAAGTAAAATCTCAAGTTGAACAAACTATAGGCAGGTTCTAGGAGCTAGAGAAGTTAGTACAGGAGGCACACGCTACCTGAGTGGCTCGGGACAAGCCACGGGTGAGTGTTGGGGCGTTATTGGCACATGCCATTTTGGGGAAAAGTGTGGTAATTAATCAAGATGGTTAGGAAATGGACCAAAAAAGGAGCATGCACTAGAAAATAGGGAAAAGCAACACCGAAAAAGAAGAAAAGTCAAAGAAGGGAAGAAAGATGCATATCAACAAGGAAAATGATTGCATTGTGGACCAATCGCGCTCAGGGAGTTAGAAAGTGGAAAAAACTAATACACCAAGGGTTAGTGGGTTAGGGTTTTGGTCATTGTTGTAATAGGCAATCTACCCCTTTTTTGTAATATAAATATGTGTTGTAGCGGAGCTAGATCTAGTTTTTTTGGAGAGTTTTTGAGAATGTTCGAATGATCTTAGAGTCAATATTTGAGACAGAGATATTCATTGTAACCGAAGGTAAGATTGTAAGTTGTGGAGCATAGTGCGATCTTGTCATCCTCAATTGTAATGCGCACAATGCTATGAACTTGATGATGAATAATAAAAGAGAGAAGAAAGACAAATCTTTGTGGACGTAGCCCAGGGGGTGAACAGTGGCAAATTTGTGTCTCTATGTGTAATGTTTGTGTAACAACCCTAAGTATTAATCAATTGTCATGGTTTAATTAATTTTTTAATGTATATTAGTTTAATTAATTAATTAATTAATTGACCTGGTTAAATATTTGTTGAATGTGAATTGGTTTAATTAACTAATTAATTAATTTAATGATCAAATAGCTATTTAATAAAATCTAGTTTAATAAATTATTAATTATTATTTTTATCGAATGATGGAACCATTAAGGTTAAGGGGATAAAGTGGTTGGCATTGAATGGAGGGATAAGGTGGGTGAGTCTTAAAGAAAGGGAGAAGGCGGTGAATGGGAAAAGGAGGATATGAAGGGGAAAAACACTAGGGAGAAGGGGACTTTTGGGGGGTGAGCATTATTTTTCATATTGGGAGACTGTATTGGAGAATTTTTTTTTGGAGATTGGAAGACCGTGTTATTGGTTTTTGGCTGGAGAAGCTTGTTGTAGGATTGTTACAAGGGGGCATCTATTGCTGGGAGTTTTGGGCTCGGGGGCCAGGAATCCTTACAGAATACTGGAGCTAGGGAGCCAGAGAGGCTCTGTTCCTAGTTGGCTGGGAGGTTAGACGGTTTTGGGCAGAGCATTAGGCAGAGTTGGAGAACAATAGTAGCATCAGTTAGAGGTATGTATTTTCATTATTCTGCTGTGTTATGTAATTTATTATGATCTGCTCATAAATTTTAATTATGTTGAATGGTTATGGGTTATGAATGGTTATATGTTGAATAAGGAAATTGTGAAGATGTTAGGATAGTATTTCTCTAATTAAATTTATTTTTTATAAGTCTCTATTGGACGAGACCTTACACATGGTATCAGAGCTTTAGTTTGAAATCTGGGACCAAAGGCCCACCTACCCACCCATCCTCTTGACTCTGGACAGAAAGCTAAGCTATGTGTCCTGTAAACAACCCTGAAACTCTCTAAAAACTCTAGAAATTGTTGGCCTATACAGGTAAAATCCTTGAAAAGGGTGATATAAACATAAATAACTAGAGGTATAAATAATATATTTAAGAAAACTTGTAAATCTGGGCCTGAGGGCCAAGCTCCAACTCTAGCTCCACCTAACCTACAAGCCACACACACACACACACACACATGAATAGTATGCACATTGAAAAATGAAAAGGTATAATATTATACATATTGAAAGTGACAAATAATAAAAATAAATAAATAAATATATGTATATATATATATCAAGTCTTCTCTGCCCTTGAACTTCTAAACAAAGATATAAATAATAGTATATAAATAAACATATATAAAATATATTTATTTAAACTAT
>JASDQU010589625.1:36043-48106 GCA_032191745.1 Picea mariana
AAGGATTCACCTCTATTTTAGCCACCATTGAAGGGTGTTGCTGCATTTCAAATCATCGATAAGCGAAGTCCAGAAGTGCTGAAGAAGTTTTGGCCCTAGGTCGCAGTCAGGGGTCACGTCAAGGAATTCAAGGGAGGAGTCCAAATACCCATTAGAATTTCAGGGTTTCAAGGATTGACGAGTCAGAGGGACTCACATCAGTGATCATGAAGACTGAAAATACTTTTAGGGTGAATATTGCGGTCACGTCGGTTGGTCAGGTGGATGAGAGTTGGCACTTAGTGCTTGTTCGCACAGGCGTAGCTTCGAAGAATGACCTGTGGATAGCCACTTGTGTGTGGAATATTCATATGGGGAATCAAAGAGTCAATCAGACTCAAAGGGGAGATTAAGAAATATCCTAGACCGGGAGGTTGTGTAGAACCTGCTGAGGTAGGGTGTGTCTACGTCAGGTGGTATCAAAGCAGACAACCAGTGTTTTCTGTAAGCAGGATAGGACATAAGGCAAGTTGTGATTTGAATTTTGCATGGGACAGATTGAAACAATGCTGCCCAGAATACATCAAGATATACTAATTCTCGATGCAGCTGTGGAAAGGAAAATGAGAGAACTTCGTGCTTGATTAGATGCTATGGAGACAACACAGAGATGGACAGTTGATGTTGGAGATGTTAGTGAAACTGAAAGTGAAAATGAGGTTGGAGACGAGGAAGGAGATGTAGCCGAAGATGTTGCAGAAGAACGTCTATTCAGAGCTATTGTAAGAATAGAAGCTAGGGAAAAAATGGATATTCCAATATATGAAGGCAACTTAGACATTGAGGAGATGCTAGATTGGTTTAGAGCTCTAGACAATTACTTTGACTATGAGGATGTCAAGGAAGATAAGAAAGTTAAACATGTTGTCACTAGACTTAAAGGGCATGCAGCACTATGGTGGGATGAATTGCAGGCTGATAGGCATTGAAAGGGAAAGCAAAAAATCAAAAGCTGGGATAGAATGGTCGCAAAGATGAAAGCCAAATTTATACCTAGGGACTACCAAATTAATCTATTTCGAAGAGTGTTGAATTTGAGACAAAAAGGGATGACAGTGAAGGAGTACACTGAAGAGTTCTACAAGATAAACATTAGAGAATTTCATCGAGAAAGTGATGATGAAAAGGTCGCCAAATACCTGGATGGCTTGAGATACGAGCTTCGGGATGAAATAAGCATGTTGACCATCAGGAATGTGGAAGATGCTTATCAAATGGCTTTGAAGGCTAAAGAAAAATTAGCCTGAAAGCAAGGTCAAAGAGGGTGAGGTAGAAGTCATAGCAGAGGCCAAGCAATTGCCCAGGACAGGGTACAAAAGCCTAAGGATGAAGAAAAGAAACCTCATACTCACCTAGAAAGAGGAGGAAGTTCACAGGGGAGACAATATGGCAACAGGAACACTTTTCCGCGATCTAGACGAAGAGTCAAAGGTGGTGAGATAAAAAAAATTGTCTGTGGAAAGATTGGACATAAATCCTTCGAATGTCCTGATAGAAAAAGAGATGGAGGAGGCGAAGCTCACATTTCAGAAGCACAAAGGCGAAATGTTGAGGTAGAATATGCAGAAGGTGGAAGATCCTTAATGATGAGGAAAATTCTCTTGAAGCCAGAGAAGGAGATAGAGAATCTAGTCCAAAGAAACAGTGTGTTTAGAACTGCTTGCAAGACCAAGGATAGGGTATGCAAGGTAATAGTGGACAGTGGAAGCACAGATAACCTAGTATCCATAGAGATGGTGGAGAAGCTGGAATTGGAGAGAGTTGTACATCCAAGCCCATACAAGGTTTCATGGTTGGAAAAGGGACATCAGGTAACTATCACTAAACAATGTTTAGTTGAATTTAAGATAGGGGGATACAAGGATGAAATTTTATGTGATTTTATTCCCATGGATGTCTATCATCTTTTGTTGGGGAGACCATGGCAATATGATAGAAATATTGTTCATGATGGGAGAAAGAACACATATACCTTAGAGAAGAATGGCAGGACACATATGTTGCTACCAATTAAGAACAAGGAGGTAAAAACAGAGGTGAGAAATACTATACTTCTCATGAGTGGGAAGGAACTTCTTGAGGAAGTCAAGAAAGAAGAAGACATGTAGTTTGTTGTGGTAAGGAATCCTAGAGTCATTCTGACAAATACCAAGATAGACAATCTACCTAAAGAAATTCAGGAACTGCTGGAGAATTTCGTTGATATTGTGGTGGACGATTTGCCTTGTTTGTTTCCACCCATCAGGAGCATAACTCATCACATTGACCTTATACCAGGATCAAAATTACCAAACAAAGCCATGTACAAATTGGCACCGCAAGAGAATGAAGAGGTTAAGAAGCAAGTCCAGGATTTGATGGACAAGGGGTTGGTTAGAGAAAGTTTGAGTCCATTCATTGTACCAACAGTGTTAAGCCCAAAGAAGGATGGTGGCTGGAGAATGTGTACAGACTCGAGAGCTATAAACAAAATCACCATCAGGTATAGATTTCCTTTACCCAGTATGGATGACTTGATGGATTGTTTAAGTGAAGCAAAGTTTTTATCAAAAATTGATTTGAAAAGCGGGTATCATCAGATTCGAATGAGAGAAGGTGATGAATGGAAGACATCATTCAAAACGAATGAAGGACTGTATGAATGGATTGTCATGTTGTTTGGTTTGACGAATGTGCCAAGTACTTTCATGAGGTTGATGAATGAAGTCTTGAAGGATTTCATTGGAAAGTTTGTGATTGTGTATCTTGATGATATACTGATCTTCAGTAAGGTTGAGGAAGAACATTAGAGACACCTAACTCTAGTGATGAGGAGATTGCAACAAGAGAAGTTGTTAATAAATTTGAAGAAGCCATCTTTCATGAAGAAAGAACTCATTTATTTGGGGTAAGTGATCTCTTCAAACGAGTTAAATATGGATCCTGAGAAGGTAAAAGCAATCAAATATTGGCCATCACCAAAGAGTATCTTTGAAGTTTAAAGCTTCCATGGATTGGCTAGTTTTTATAGGAAGTTCATCAAAAAATTTAGTGGGATATGCGCACCAATGATGGACACAGTCAAGAAAAGACACAAATATTTTCATTGGACAGAAGAAGCAGAGAAAAGTTTTAAGTTGTTGAAGGAAAAAATAATTAGACAACTAGTTTTGGGTCTGTCAGATTTCAGTAAGACATTCCAAGTCAGATGTGACGCAAGTGGATTTCTGATTGGAGTAGTCTTAAGCCAAGACAATAGGCTGATTGCATACTTCAGTGAGAATCTGAACGAGGCCAAGATGAGGTATTCAACATATGACAAGGAGTTTTATGTAGTCATACAGGCGTTGAAAAAATGGAGGCACTACTTGATTCCGAAATAGTTTGTCTTGTATAGCAATAACCATGCTTTACAATGAATAACTCGATAGGAAAACCTAAACCAAAAACATGAAAAATGGGTTGAATATATGCATAACTTCAATTTTGTTATAAAGCACATTTTTGGAACTGCTAACAAGGTTGTTGATGCATTAAGCAGGAAATGTTTGATTCTGCAGGAGTTTAAAGTGAAGACCTTAGGTTTTGATAACCTTAAGGATATGTACAAGGATGATTCAGATTTTAAGAATGCTTATGAAGCATGTGATAATCCAGCTCTCAGAGATAGAAGCCAATGGATCAAGTATTTGATTCAGGATGGACTATTATTCAAGGGAAATCAGTTGTGTATTCCAAAGAGTTCTATGTGAGAGAATCTTCTGAAAGAAAAACATAGTGGGGGATTGGCTGGACACTTCGGCCATGCCAAAACATTCACACAACTGAAAAGTCTGTATTATTGGCTAGGGATGAGGACATATGTTAAGAATTTTGTCAACAAATGCAGGATTTTCCAGCATGCAAAGGGGAAAAGACAAAATATAGGATTGTATCAATCATTGTCAGTACCAGAGAGGCCATGGGATGCGGTAATCATGGATTTTGTGTTGGGACTTTTGAGGACATAGAGGGGTTGTGATTCCATATTCATGGTAGTCGATAGATTTTCAAAAATGGCACATTTTATACCATGTCAGAAAACCAGTGATGCAACTCATATTGAAAATGTGTTTTTCAAAGAATTTGTTAGACTTCACAGCTTACCCAAGAGTATTGTTTCGGACAGAGATACCAAATTTGTTGGTCATTTCTGGAGGACACTATGGAAGAAGTTTAGAAAAAATTTATCTTTTATCTCAGCATATCACCCTCAGACGGATGGACAAACTGAGGCAGTAAATCAGAGTATGGGGAATTTACTAAGGAGTTTGGTAATTGAACATCACAGTCAATGGGATCAGATTCTGCTGCAAGCGGAATTTGCATATAACAATTCACCCAATAGGAGTATAAGACAAATCCCATTCCAAATTTTGTATGGAATGCAGCCAAGAGGAGTATTTGAGTTGAGGGACTTAGAGAATAATGAATTTAGAAGTGTTGGAGCAGAGGTTTTTGCAGCAAATATGCAAGAGCTCCACATCCAAATCAAAGAGTAGTTAAAGAATTCTAACCAGGAATACAAGCACAAAGAAGATCAACACAGAAGAGAACTTCGGTTTGAAGTAGGTGATTTGGTTCTGGCACATCTCAGAAAGGAAAGGTTCCCAAGGGGAACATACAATAAGCTAAATATGAAGAAAATTGGACCATGTAAGGTTTTGCGAAAGTTTGAGGCAAATGCTTATGAAATCGAATTACCAGATTGGGTAGGAATACCACCCATATTCAACATAGCATATTTGTACCCTTACGGAGCCGATGAAGTAGGATCAGAGGAGGGTTAGAAAGAAATTCAGTGGGTCAGACAGATGCCTGTAGCTAAAAATCCACAGATGGAAATGATAATTGATCATAAAGTTGGAAGGAAGACCCGGAGGAAGACATACTTTGAATATTTGGTCAAATGGAAAGGACACCCAATTAAAGATGCCAGTTGGGAAAGTGAAGTAGATATCCAAGACCATGGACAGATGGTGCAGGAGCTTATGAACAAGAGTTCATGAAATTTTCAGCCAAGGGAGTATGATGCAGGAGCATCGCAAGCAAGCCAACAAAGCAAGTGCAAAGGAAAGGATAGCTGGAATTGCACCAACACACATTTTGAGACATTTTGAATTCGAATGAAGGAACATTAATGTAATAGTTAGGAGAATGTATTTGCCTTTATGTTTTGGGGGATTGTAAAATTGATATTGAGTGTTGCTCTCATATGTCAAATATGGAGGCATTTAAGTGTAATGAATGTAAAGTAGTTGCAGCTTTTAATTCTGATTTGATAGATAGAGTTGAAAGAGGGAAAACTCTAGAAATCTCTCTCGTAGGTATTGTATTGTAATGATTCCTCATTGTAAGATGTAGAGAAAGAGATCACAGAAGAATAGAGATTGTAGGATTGTATAAGAAGATAGTTGTTACTATTGAACCCATGTACAAGAACACTGGTATTAATATAAAAATGTTTTGATTCCATTTCATGGTGTTGTGGTGGTTGTTGTTTACATCTATTTTAATGGTATGTTTACAGTTTTGCTTATGTTCTTTGTTATACATTTGTTTCAATGCTATGTGTGTGTATGCTCTTGATTTCATGTTCAATGTATGAAGTCTGTGAGAGGAGAAGTATGAGTTTCAATTGTTTCTCTTCCTGATAAATCCTACAAGGAGTGTATTGAAGGTCTGCATAGAGTGCATTGACAGGGTTCTGAGTTTTATCTCAGAAAATCTTAGGAGGGATATCGTTGTTCTCATACCAACAAAAGTGCAGGTGTAGCACAAGAGTCGTGCAAGGTGTGCACCAGCGAGTTGAAGTCTTAGACTTTTCCAACTGAGGAGAAAGGTTGAAGAACTTTTGTTGCAAAGGAGTGCATAGAGTTGAAGAGTGAAATAACTAGGGATCATTGTGAATGCCGCAAGATGTGAGTGCAAGGATTCCTTAGATTCTAGGAGTTATAGTAAGAGTCCACATTCAGAAGAGTTAGTACCTTTGAAGTGTTCAAAGGGAGAGCAAGGTCCGGAATCACCTCGTAGAACTTAAGATCAAAAGGAAAGACACCAACGAAATTGGGCAGAAGTCTTTTGGGAATTTGAATGGACGGTTGAAATTCTCAGAGAGAGAATTACCAAAGTTTCGTGGGCCATTGGATCTTGTAGATCACCGAAAGGATAAGGCTGGGTGTCTTTCAACACTCGTAAGCTCAAGAAGGATAGTGGTCATTGGATCCAGATCAATGAGGGTCATTGATCACATGCTTAAATTCACCATTTTGGAAGTCGGGGCGTGGAGGATGTTGTGACTCAGAGTCGAGAGTTGTGAACTCCCAATTCGCGAAGTCCTGATAGAATTAGGACCGTCAGATCATGAGGAGCTTAGATTCATTGATCATGAGGATTCACTGCTATTTCGACCACCAGTGAAGGGTGTTTATGCATTTCAAATCACCGATAAGCGAAGTCCCAAAGTGCCGAAGAATTTTTGGCCCCAAGTCACAGTCAGGGGTCATGTCAAGGAATTCAAGGGAGGAGTCAAAGGACACATTATCCTTTCAGGGTTTCAGGGATTGACGAGTCATAGCGACTCACATCAGTGATCGTGAAGTCACGAAGACCGAAAATTCTTTTAGGGTGAAAATTGCGGTCACGTCAGCTGGTCAAGTGGATGAGAGTTGGTGCTTAGTGCTTTCTCGCATAGGCGTAGCTCCGAAGAAGGACCTGTGGATAGAAACTTTTGTGTGGAAGATTCATGTGGGGAATCAAAGAGTCAATCAGACTCTAAGGGGAGATTAAGAACGATCCTAGACCGGGAGGTCGTGCAGAACCTGCTGAGGTAGGGCGTGTCTGCGTAAAAAACATTACCAAAACAACTTTTACAACACATGAAGGACACTATGATTTCTTGGTCATGCCTTTTGGGTTGACTAATGTTCCTTCTACTTTTCAATTCCTTATGAAGAAAATTTTTCAACCCCATCCTAGAAAAGTTTTGTTGGTCTTCTTTGAAAATATACTTATCTATAGAAAATCATGGGAAGACCACATTAAACATGTGGATAAAGTTATGAAAATTCTTGAGAACAATCAATTTTATATAAAAAGATTCAAATGTGATTTTGTGAACAAGAGGTAGAGTATTTGTGTCATATTGTTTCAAAGGAAGGAGTTAATTAGGACCCTCAAAAGTGTTGATGATTACAGTTGTGTTAGACATCCTCCAGGACACAGACCTGAGAGAGATCCCCTAAGATGGGTGTGTGGTTCCTATCTGAGACAGAACTAGAACATAGTGATGGTCTCCTCCTTATAGAGAGTTGAGAATAACTTCAGATGATTCTCCTATGTAACGCAATGAGAAAGAAGATCTATTGAGTTAGACATACATGTGGCTAAGCAGAAGGTGAAAGTGTGAATTCCCATGAGCTAGGTGCATCATTATGAGATAGAGATGAAAACAATGTATTATCCTCCTCTAAGCAGAGATTTGAGATGATGAACTCCAGATGACTCTCATGTGTAATGTAATGGGAAAGAATATCTATTGAGTTGGACGTTCCTGTGGATGAGCACATGTGAAAATGATCCCAGTGGTTGAGAACTAGTGAGTGTGGTTCTCCTGTGAGACGCAGTGAGATAGAGATATGGACATCCCTATCGATGTTCCCCTAGTGGTTGAGCACTAGTGGGTGTATGAGATCTCTGATATATTGTTCAAGATTCAGACTTACCTGTAACACAAATTGTAATGTAAAGGGTACAGGTCGACCCCGCCTTAATGTAATAGATAATTAATATGGTAATTATTAATTATATTATGAGTTAGTGAGGTTGGCCCTCTTGTGCCAATAGAAACTTTTGTTGACATGTTCAGTTTGATATAAGTAAAGGTAAATTCCCCATTGAGGAATCATATCTCAAGTGTGAGTTTGGAAATTTCAGCAAGTACATCATCTCGGGAAAAGTGTGCACCTCTCTTGGGCGCTAGTCTTCTAGGGTTTGTAAGAACTATTTTGTGTTATAAGTTTTCTTGGTGGTTGAGGTATTTCTCTTGAAGAATATAGTAAAGGATTGGTTGGGTTTTCTTCCCTTGTTGAGAAGGGTTTCCCAGGATACTTCTTGTGTACTTGTGCATGGTGTTTCTTCTTGTGATCTTGGTTGCTACAACAAAATAGTTTATGGTTTAATTAAAATGATAAAATGGAATGAACTTCATGCTTAAACCTTGCCTATCGAAAAATCAACATGGTTTCAGAGCATAGGTCTTGAATAACCCATTGCACAAGCATCTACCAGTCATCTTCTCATTTCTGCAGAACCGTATGACCCTCCTAGGGTTTCCAGAAAATCTTTACAACCCTCCTTTATGAGGTGTTCCAACCCTTAATACTTGGATGTTGGGGCTGACATTTGGACAGGAGGGTACAACCTCCTTCATTACACCTCCAGAAGCTCTTAAAGTGATATTCTGAGAATTTTTTTGTTTTTGGCCCTAAGGTTTCTAGGGTTTCACAAATTTCTACATATTTCTGGTTTTTAGGGTTTATGCATCTCTTTAAAGAAGCCTTCAATATTACATGTGTTATTCTGAATTTCAAGGCTTATTGTTGGCATTCATAATCCCAACAAAACCTAAGGTTGCAAGACTATCCTAGCCATTAGGTTTTCTAGCCTAGTTGACAAGGGTTTGTAAAGACTCTAAAATTATGATGAACATAACTATGATGGAAGATAAGATTGATGAATCATGAAACTTCAAGTTCCTGGAAGACAATACTTCAGAGGAAGACTTATTTTGGGTGATACAAAAAGGTGACATTGTGACTACCTTCTTCATGAAGATGTCAGAGGACACAAATCAACCAGTTGCCATTGGAGAAATCAATTCAGCACCCTCAGGTATGCACTTGTATATATATTATTTGTATCATTGTCATGAGGGTAATTACAGGAGGAAGGAACCTTTTGTTGAAGTCATGGATCCAGAGGGATCTCAGTGCATTCAAAGGAACAACACACTAGAAATGAACACTCTAGGTTTGATTGTTGTAATTGTCATTCCTCTAACCTATATTTCTAAAGTTTGCTACATTACAAGTAGGTGTTGTAGTTGTGACAACAATACTTAAAATGTTTTGATTCTAGAGTTGTACTCATTATTCTCCTTTAGGAGATATTCTTGTTTTGGTTCCTCTTGTTTTCTTGTTCCAGATACGTTAAAAACAAAGGAATATTTTTATCCTTCAAAGGGAATCAAAACTATTTGATAAAAAGAAAGAATAGAACCATCATTGAGGCAACCAATGCAATAATGCATGATCACAATATTTCTATGATTCTATGAGCAGAAGAATGCATGACACAGTATATGTTCAGAACAAGAGTCTTCACCAGACTTTGAAAAACATAACTCTGGAAGAAGCCTTCACCGGAGTGAAGCCTGAGATTGAATACTTCAGGATATTTGGGTGCCTAGTGTATTTTCATGTACCCAAAGAAAATAAGTCCAAGATAGACCCTTCAAGGAGAAAGGATACATTTATGGGATAACAATGAATCTTCGAAGACATTTCAGATCTACATCCTTGGTCAAAGACAGATTCAAACAAGCAGAGATATTTTCCTTGAAGAAGAGATAGCCTTTCAAAGATCTAAATAATCTCAGATGGAGATTGATAATGAGACAATACCTTCTCCCCCTTCAGCAGTTCAGAGGGAGAAAAACATTATTCCAGCTGATCCAGTTGCTCCAGTTGATATTTCCAGAGATATTGCAGTAGGGCATAAAATCCTTGCCTAGGCTCACTCTACATGAGGCAGAGAAACATACAAGCCTCTCAAGGCACATCCCAAGAGAAAAAAGAGAATTTTCAAGCTACTCTTCATCCATGAGCCACATCATTGATTCTGAGCCTTCTTGTCATAGAGAATCGACAGGTGAATAGGTATGGAAAGATGCCATAATAGAAGAATACTAGTATATCTTAAAGAATGATGTATGAGACATTTTTCGAGACCAATAGAAAATATTGGCATACTTACAGGTAGAAGGCAACATGTGTGTGTTTGTCATTGATGGAACAAATCAGCACGATTAGTAGTGCAACAATAATGGCATGGCAATGGAAAGATCAACAGTGAAGAGCAAGAGTGATCGTTGGATCCCATTCACAATTCTCGATGACTGTCAGATATGAATTCAGATAGGAGGAGCATGCAGTAGAAGAGAACATATCTCAGGTGTCATATATGAGCCCGAAAGACTGACCGTCGTTAGATCCAGGAGAAGGAGCATGATCTTTACATGTAAGATGAAGTGGGCTTACAAAGTTCCGAAAGCAGGAGGACCGTCCATCTTCAAGAAGGACACGTGGCGAGCGACTAGAATTTCGTTGACTTACACATTGGAGGAGTCACAGAGCATGGTGTGGGAACTCGCGTTGTGCGATATCCTAAAATGATCTGGGTCGTCGGATCAAGGATTGATCTGAACCCTTGGATTGAGGGTCGTGGACTGTTGGATGCAGACTACATGTGGAGAGAGGTCAGCTTTTCACTGACTGGAAAGTTAAAGGAAGGAGGAGATATATCCTTTGAAATCATGAAACTATGATTCAATCTGAGTCGTTGATCAAGGGAGAGCATGGACCGTTGATTTGGCTCCATTTCAGAGTTTCAGATACCGGGTGTTGGAGGAGTCAAGGAGACTCAGGACAAAATCATGAAGCGCCTTTTTGGCATAGCCTATGGTCACTGTCGGTGGTCATGTGAGGGGAAGATGCTAGCGGTGCTAAGCTCCATTTTGGAGTTTTGGTGATCGCGACTTGGAGTGTCGATACCCTTCATCACAGGAATGTCGAAATGTGAAATCATGAAATTCAAATTCTACTTAGTGCTCGGTCACAACCAGTGGGCATATGAGATAAATGTGAAATCATGCGAATTTCATCCAACGGTGCTGGTTAATTGGGAATCTGATCAAATGGCTATTGTTTCTCTTCACGATTAATTGTTCAGTTACGATTCAGTTAGAAAAACTGAATCATGGTTCTTGGACGGTTTGTGATTCAGTTGCTAAGGCATCTTTTTCCTAGGATATTCGAGGTGTAACTGAAGGGGTTAGAGCGAATAAAAGATATATGTAGTGATTGTGTGTGGTTGGCTATGCTTACAGAAAAAAATGAGGTAAACTGGGAGAAAGGAAAATCACAGAATGGATAGTGTGAGATAAAACTCAGAAATGATAAACAGAAGCTGAACAGAATGGAAAAAGGTTAAGAGAACAGAATGAGCAGATATCAAAGAGCATGAGAAGAATAGAGAAAGAAAAGATAGAAAGAGACAGCAAGTCAAGCCAAGTATGAATAGAGCAGAAGAATAGTGAAGCATAGAAGATTTGTAGAACAGAGAAGAAGTGTGAAGAATTGATATACATGTATTGTTGGTTATTCAATCATTTGTGTACACTCAGGGAGGTAGGGTGGTGCTAGGGAGGACTGTGGTCCCCTGATATTCAAGTTGGTGCTTGAATATTGGAAGTTGTATCTTCCATCTAGTTGTAGCTAGAAAACAGGGTGGCAGGGTGGTGCTAGGGAAAACAAAGAATTTCTCTATATGCAAGTTGGTGCTTGTATAAGTCTAGTTAATGTTGGAACAATCAGGGAGTTGATGCTTCCTTCTAGTGGGTGCTAGAGAAGTAAGAGGGTTGGTACTTTCAGCAAGTTGGAGCTTGCAAAACAAAGGTATTAGCCTCACTTTGAGTTGGTTCTCAAACATAGATGATGTATAGAACTTAAAAGACTATCTTTCATTCGAAGAAGAAGAGGTTTACTCCCTTTATGGGTTTCCTCATGAAAAATTGTCTCTGTGTATATCTTATGTGTGACTGATGTTCTTTATTTATGTTGTTCATATCTTGTATTATATTGATGATCACTTAGAAGAGATTAAAAATTATTTGAATAAGTCATATATCGTTTAAGCTCGGTAACAACTAATTCACCCCCCCCCCCC
>JASDQU010589625.1:58055-68197 GCA_032191745.1 Picea mariana
TTGGCGATCGCGACTTGGAGTGTCGAGACCCTTCATCACAGGAATGTTGAAATGTGAAATCACAAAATTCAAATTATGTTTAGCGCTTGGTCACAGCCAGTGGGCATATGAGATAAATGCGAAATCCTATGGATTTCATCCAACGGTGCTGATTAATTGGGAATCTGATCGAAGGGCTATTGTTTCTCTTCACGATTAATTGTTCAATTATGATTCAGTTAGCAGAACTGAATCATGGTTCTTGGATGGTTAGCGATTCAGTTGCTGAGGCATTTTTTTCCTAGGATATTCGAGGTGTAACTGAAGGGGTTGGAGTGAATAAAATATATATGTAGTGACTGTGTGGGGTTGGTTATGCTCACGGAAAAAATGAGGTAAATTGGGAGAAAGGAAAATCGCAGAATGCACAGTGTGAGATAAAACTCAGAAATGATAAACACAATCTGAACATAACAGAAAAAGGTGAAGAGAACAAAATGAGCAGATATCAAAGAGCATGAGAAGAACAAAGAAATAAAATATAGAAAGAGACAGCAAGTCAAGCCAAGTATGAACAGAGCGGAAGAATAGTGAAGCAGAAAAGATTTGCAGAACAGAGAAGAAGTGGTAAGAATCGATATACCTATATTGTTGGTTATTCAATCATTTATGTACACTCAGGGAGGTAGGGTGGTGCTAGGGAGGACTTTGGTCCTCTGATATTCAAGTTAGTTCTTGAATATTGGAAGTTATATCTTCCATCTAGTTGTAGCTAGAAAACAGGGTGGTAGGGTGGTGCTAGGGAAAACACATAATTTTTCTGTATGCAAGGTTGTGCTTGTATAAGTTTAGTTGGTGTTGGAACAATCAGGGAGTTGATGCTTCCTTTTAGTGGGTGCTAGAGAAGTAAGAGGGTTGGTGCTCTTAGCAAGTTGGAGCTTGCAAAATAGAGGTAGTAGACTCACTTTGAGTTGGTACTCAAAGATAGATGGTGTACATAACTTAAAAGACTGCCTTTCATTCGAAGAAGAAGAGGTTTTCTCCCTTTATGGGTTTCCTCGTGAAAAAATGTCTTTGTGTATATCCTATGTGTGACTGATGTTCTTTATTTATTTTGTTCATATCTTGTATAATATTGATGATAACTTGGAAGAGATTAAAAATTATTTGAGTAAGTCATATATCGTTTAAGNTGTATAAGTCTAGTTGGTGTTGGAACAATCAGGGAGTTGATGCTTCCTTCTAGTGGGTGCTAGAGAAGTAAGAGGGTTGGTGCTCTCAACAAGTTGGAGCTTGCAAAATAGAGGTAGTAGCCTCACTTTGAGTCGGTACTCAAATATAGATGGTGTATAGAACTTAAAATATTGCCTTTCATTCGAAGAAGAAGAGGTTTTCTCCCTTTATGGGTTTCCTCGTGGAAAATTGTATCTGTGTATATCCTATGTGTGACTGATGTTCTTTATTTATTTTGTTCATATCTTGTATAATGTTGATGATCACTTGGAAGATATTAAAAATTATTTGAGTAAGTCATATATCATTTAAGCTCAGTAACAACTGATTCACCCCCACCCGCCCCCCCCTTTCTTAGTTGTCTTAGTAATTTCAATAGAAAAGTCTATGGTGACTTCCAAATGGATCTATAAAATGAAGCATGTAGATTATGGAAGTGTCGAGAAATACAAACCGAGATCTATGGCCAGAGGATTCCCATGAAGAGAGGGAGTTTTCTACGATGAGACACTTGGTCCAGAAGCCGAGTTGTTGGATACAAGCAAGATTTGAATTTTGATTTCTTGATAAAGGATCTGGGTATGATGCACAAATTCTTGAGACAAGAAGTATGACAGAGGACCAATGAGACTTTTCCTGAGTCAAGAAAAATATATAGTGAGGTTATTAAAGAAGTTCAGTATGACTAAATGCAAATCCAGGCCTACATCGATGATGATGAATTTTAAATGATGATGATTTAGAAGATATTGTTCCACGGTTGATTGGATCACTGATGTATCTAGTTAAACCCAGACCTGATATATGCTATGCAGCGAATGTGCTTACTCAATCCATGATTCAACAAAGACAGACTCATTGGATAACAATAAAACATGTATTGAGATATATACAAGTCACAATTGGATATGGCCTGAGATATGCCTTGAGTGAAGACTTGAGTTTGCAAGGATATGTCGATACAAATTGAGAAAAGAGTACAGTGGACTGGAACAACACATCCGGGTTTTTTTTACCTTGGAGTTGGCCATGGGTTCCTGATGCAGCAGGAAACAAAGCTTTGTGATCTTGAGTACTGCAGAAACAGAGTATATAGCATTGAGTATGGAAGTCTACGAAGCAATGTGACTTCTGACAGATTTATTTGATCATGAGATGGATCCTACTAGTACTTGTGATAACCAGAGTTGTGTGAATCTCTCTGAGAACACTATGTTTCATGATAGATCAAAACACATTGAGATAAAATATCATTTTCAGAGACATGATGCAGAGGAAAGCAGTACATGTGTAGTACCTTCCTAGACATAAGTAGATTGCAGACATCTTCATCAAACTAACTTGGTGAAGAATACCTCTCTAGTTGAGAGGGAGTGTTGATGACTACAACCAAGACAAAGTTAAATTACTTTCGTACGAGACTTGGCCTAGTGGAGAATTCCTCCCTATTTGAGAGAGAGTGTTGATGATTACAATTGTGTGGGACATCCTTTAGGACACGAACCTGAGAGAGAGCCCCTGAGATGGGTGGGTGGTTCCTATTTGAGACAAAACTGGAATGTAGTGATGGCCTCCTCCTTACAGAGAGTTGAGAAGAAACTCATGTGATTCTCATATGTAACAGAGTGAGAAAGAAGATCAATTGAGTTAGACCTAGTTGTGGTTGAGCACAAGGTGAACGTGTGAATTCCCATGAGTTGGGTGCATCGTTATGAGACAGAAATGAAAATGATGTATTAGCCTCCTCTGAGCAGAGAGTTGAGATGATGAAATCCAAATGACTCTTATGTGTAATGCAGTGGGAAACAAGATCTTTTTAGTTGGACATGCATGTGGATGAGCACAGGTGAACGTGATCTTAGTGGTTGAGCACTAGTGAGTGTGGTTCTCCTGTGAGACGTAGTGAGATAGAGATATGGACATCCCTATGGATGTGCCCCTAGTGGATGAGCACTAGTGGGTGTATGATATCCCTTGTTATATTGTTCAAGAGTCAGACTTACCTGTAACCCTAATTGTAATGTAAAGGGTACAGGCCGGCCCCACCTTAATGTAATAGATAATTAATGTAAAAGATAATTAATCTGGTAATTATTAATTATATTATGAGTTAGTGAGGTCAGCCCTGTTGTGCCAATAGACACTTATGTTGACAAGTTCAGTCTGATATAAGTAAAGGTAGATTCCTCATTAAGGAATCATATCTCAAGTGTGAGTTTGGAAATTTCAGCAAGTACATCTTCTTGGGAAAAGTGCACACCTCTCTTGGGCACTAGTCTTCTAAGGTTTGTAAGCAACCTTTTGTGAGATAGGTTTTCTTGGTGGTGGAAGTCTTTCTCTTGAAGAATATAACAAAGGATTGGTTGGGTTTTCTTCCCTTGTTGAGAAGGGTTTCCCAAGATACTTCTTGTGTACTTGTGCATGGTGTTTCTTCTTATGATCTTGGTTGTTGCAACAAAATTGTTAATGGTCTAAGTAAAATGATAAAATGGAATGAACTTCATGCTTAAACCTTGCCTATTGAAAAATCAACAAAAAGATCTAAGCCATTAAAAAATGGCCTATTCCTAAGAACATACAAAGCCTTGGAGGATTTTTGCGACTTACAGGATATTATCGAAAATTTGTTAAGAATTATGCATGCATTGTAGACCCACTCACATCTCTCTTCAAGAAAAATTCATTTGTATGGAATGATAAGTCTACTTTGGCATTCTCTATCTTAAAGGATGTCATGTCTTCTACACTAGTATTGGAAACACTTAATTTTGGTAAAACATACATAGTAGAATGTGATGCATCAGGACTAGGAATTGGAAAAATATTGACACAAGAAGGGATACCATTGGATTTTGAAAGAAAACAATTCAAGGGAAAAGATTTGGTGAAATCTATATATGAAAAATAAATGGAATTGATTTTACATGTAATAAAAAAATGGCAATTTAGTATCTCATTCAGAGGCACTTTAAAGTCAATATAGACCATGAGAGCCCAAATTACTTTTTGGAGAAAATATTGTCATCAGAAGAGAAACAAAAACGGGTAACAAAAATGCAAGGGTTTGATTTTGAAATAATCTACAAAAAGGGGAAGTACAATGTACTAGCAAATGCTCTTTCTAGAATAGAAGAAGCCTCAATCTTGTATTCTATTACATCTTCTATTCCTTTGTGGATGGAAGAAGCTCACCATGAATGGAAAAATGACAACAATACTAAATAAAAAATTCAATGTATAAGGGAAGGGATGAACTCTATGGAACATTGGGAGTGGAAAGGAGATATACTTTGGTACAAGGGTAGAAAATTTGTATTCCCTCAATCAAAGTTGAAGAAAAAAATATTAATGGAGTCATGTGACTCTCTAATGGAAGGACATCTGGGGTTCCTTAAAACATATCAAAGGATACAAAAACAATTGGGGGAAAGGAATGAAGAAAGATATTCAAAATTTTGTAAGAGAATGTCAGGTTTGTCAAAGAAATAAAGGAGAGATAGTAAAATATATAGGGTTACTTCATCCATTAAACATACATAATAAAAGATGGGAAGAGATATCAATGGACTTCATTACAAGGTTGCTAAAATATGAAGGTAAGGATGTCATTTTTGTGGTCGTTGATAGACTCACAAAATATGYATTTTTTTGTRRAGTTCAAAGTACATATATATCAAGCCACRTGGCATAAGTGTTCATGAAGKAAATYCATAGACTTCATGGTCTTCCTAATGTAATAGTGAGTGACAGGGATCCAAAATTCAYAGGAATATTTTGGAAAGAACTATGGAAGATGAGTGCAACAAAACTAGCTATGAGTTCAACATATCATCCACAAACATATGGTCAAACATAAWTAGTTAAGAAATGTTTAGAGTGTTATCTATGATGTTATTCTTCATAGAATCAATCTCAATGGATGAAGTGGCTTCTTATGGAAGAATGGTGGTATAATACTACCTATCACACATCTACTAAAAKGTCCCCATTTGAGGCCCTTTATGGATATCCAACTCCTAGTATCTCATTTGTTTTGCAAGATAAGTCCAAAGTACAGGAAATAGAGCCACATAAGGAGAAGACTAAATAAAATTTGACAATTCTTATGGAAAACCTTCAAATGACACAAAACAGGATGAAGCAGCAAGAAAATCAACATCGGAGTAAAAGACAATTTGAGAAGGGTGATTGGGTATTTTTTAGACTACAACCTAATAAGCAATCCACACTCAAGAAAAATATGAACAAGAAATTAGATCCAAAATTTTATGGACCCTACAATATTATTCATAGGATTGGATAAGTGGCATATGAGTCATATTTTCCTTCTTCTCACATTCGTAAATTTTTCCATGTATCTTGCCTAAAAAAGGTTTTGTGACAAACCATGCCAGTGCAAATAGAAATTTCATAATTAGATGAAGAAGGGAAGTTGATTATTGAACCAGAAAAAGTTATAGATCAACATTTTATGTCTCTTTGAAGTAGAACCATTATGGATTACCTAATCAAGTGGAATAATATGCCTCTAGAAGAAGCTACATGCAACAATGAATAGTTCGTGAAGAAATACCCTCAATTACAAGCTTTGATGGAAAATCATTTTTAAAGAGGGGGGCTATGTTAAGGCCCTAATAAGCATTCATTATTAGTTTATTTGTTATATTGGTAGGTCGGCTAGAACCTTTCATTGTACCGTTTGTCTCATATATATATAGGAGACACTACACACACACACACACACCAAGGATTCCTAGTCTTAGGATCATCATATATCTTTTCTTGACATCGGATTCATTGTAAAAGGAGGTTTCCCCCTCGAAGTGGATTGTAATCATTGACGTTTTTTCATTTTCAAGGTGATTGGTTCATAATATATGCTTTGTAATGGAAAGTGGGAGGCCTCATGTCATCCACGGGATTTGAGTGCATGACAATGCCTTAGAAACATTATACTCATGGTTAGTTGATAAGGGATGGATGCATGATCATAGCTAAGTGTGAAATAAATACATTGAAAACACATGATAGAACATAAAAATTATGTCATGCATTGTCTCTAAATAAGTTCAAACCACGACAAATAAATATGTAAACAATAATTCAAAATCTACAGTGAACAAGTCTAATGTTACATCACCTTCCTCATTGCAACTTTGAATTTCCGTCAACATTGCATCAACCTATTTGACCTTTACACCTTGATTTGTAACATATTTTTTGCATTCAAAAATTAGAATGATTGAAGTGGCCAATACAATCCATCCCTATTCTATATTCATAAATATGGATGAATTTAATGGATAAATATTATACTCTGGTACTAGTTGTAAGGGATTCCAAATCTTCAAATTGAGCTAACTGTTTTAAATTTTCCAACCACCTTTTTTTGTAAAAAGATTTGGAGTTATCCATTTTCAAGATCAATAGTGACTAAACTAAGAGAGAGGAATTCAAACCCTTAAAAATCACTATGCCACCAATTCAAATATGGTTCTTGACAAGATGTCAATATCCATCTTTCTAATTTATTAAGATCTTGCGTGATTATCAAGGAAGCGCTCTACCACTAAGATAATGACCCATCGTGCATGCCTCTTAGGGATATACATAAAAAGAGATAACCAAAAGCATATAGGCATGTACTCTAGTGCAACATTTTATACTATCAATGAAACCCAATTGATCATCAATTTGTTGTAGTTGTAACTAAAACTGACATATTGAACAACATTAACGAGGAATCTAATTCTTTAAGAATATTTTTAACATTGTGGAGAAACACACTAGTCATGGATTGCAATGGCTTCACCATCTAGGACTCCAATACCAATAGCTCATAAATATATTGATATCATCCCATCAATTCAAAATCTAGGGGAGGTCTTCCCTAATAATTGGAAACCAAGGAGAAGGACCTCACCTAGGTAGTAGACATCGAAAAGAGGGAAACCACACTCATACATCTAGACCTAGGCAATGGGCTACATGAAGAAGGATAACCAACACATATGCATTGTAACATAAAGTGGGAAGCATGATGTCATCCACGAGAGTTGAGTGCATGGAAAGACCTTAGAAAGATTACATTCGTGATTACCTCATAAGAGATGGATATATGATGAGAGCTAAGTGTGAAATCCATACACTAAAAATACATGGTAGAGAATAAACTTATGTCATGCATTTTCTCTCAATAATTCCAAACCACTTCACACAAATATGTAAACAATAATGCAAAGTCTACATTGAACAAGTCCAATATTACATCACCTTCATTATCACAACTTTGAGTTTCTTTTAACATTGCATCAACCCATTTGAAATTTACAACTTGATTTGTAATATATTTGTAATATATTTGTTGCATTCAAAAATTACAATTCAAAAATTACAATGGTTGAAGCAACCAATGTAGCCCTCCCTCTTCCATGGAATATGGAAGAATTTAATGGATAATATTTCGACTTCGTTACTAGTTGCAAGGGCTTCCAACATTGAGTGACCAAACTGAGAGAGATGGATTTGAACCCTAAAAAAATCCTTGTGTCACTAGTTCAAATCCGATTCATAGTAGGATGTCAATATCCACGCATCTAATTTATCTAGATCTCACACGGTTATCAAGCTTAATTGTGTGCTTTACCACTAAGCCAATAGCCCATTAAGCAGACCTTCTAGGGAGACGACATAAAAAGAGATGACCAAAAAATATGGGTGTGTACTCTGGTGTAACTTTGTATCCTATTAATGAAACCCAGTTCATCGTCAATTTGTTGTCGTACTTTAACTAAAACTGGCATGTTAAATACCATTAAGAAAGTTTTAATTGGAGGCTTTTTCATTAAGGATTGGGTGGATTTAATAGTTAAGTCATGATTTTGATGGGATACTTCAATCATAGATATTGATTGACAATGAATTCATTAACCGGTAAATAAATTCAATTTTTGGATGGAGTGTATTTTATTAATGTCATCGACTGTTCTACTTTGTATTATTTTTTCATAATGTGAAAGGATTGTTAGTCATCCACTGTTCTACTTTGTATTATTTTTTCATAATGTGAAAGGTTTGGCTCATCATAAAATGCACCGAAATCTTAAAATATAAAGTTTAATATAAAATTATAATATTATACAGCTTAGGAATCCCGGTATAAATTAGAAACAGAATTTTCACGAACCAGTTTGTCCATGGATTAACTTGAAAACTTCTACCAATGTTAGTGATATAACTGAAAGCAAAATTTCGACCAGAAATTTTACAGGAAAAAGAAAGGACAGTTTTTCCATTGATTAACTTACTTCTAATAAAAACTTATATTGAAAAAGTGTCCATTAACTAGAAAACTTATACTGAAAACATGTCCATTAACTTAAAAAACGTTAGTGATATAACTAATCAACCATTTCCTTGTTACTGTGTAACTCATCTTCTCTTATCAAATTAGATTTTTTTTTTTTTTAAGTTTTAGGTTAATGTACAATTCATTTTCTTTTATCAAATTAGAACAGTTTTGTAAATAAATAAGATTGATGTAGTTTAAATGTTTAAAGTTTTTTACCATTTTCAACAACTATCAATAGTATTTCAGGATATAATTTAATTATTGATTAAATCACAGTTTTTTATTATTTAAATTGATTCAACATTTTGAAAAATCTCTTAATCACTCCAATTATACAAATTTAACAACTAAAATATACAATTCCAATAAGTTCTACTCATCATATTTCTCATCATATTGACTGGAAAATATAGCCCAAAATAGTAAAAAACTAGAATGTTTAAACTAAGTCAAAGTCAACGGAAATGGGAACAATGGGAACAGTTGAAAAGTTCAATAGGTAAATTCAATCGGTACCGTGGGTAGTTTTGCATAAGGTCCAAATCATGTTGGCCATTTGCACGAATGCTTGAGGGTTGTGCTGTACGCCATTAGAATTTCTAGAGGGTTGTGCTGTACGCCATTAGAATTTCTAGAGTAGGGTCCCCAGCATAGGAGAATGGATAATGACTTTAGAGTCAATGGCTTTGAGATTGTTCCTCAACTATCATGATCTTTCACAGGGATCAATAGCCTTTCCGTACCTGGGCAAGGGTAAGAACGTGCGACATGATCAGAGGTAAACATGAAGGAAAAAGTTATCCATCCCACAGATTTTGGGCAGATTTATGAACTGATAGATAGGGCAAGGTGGAATCATAAGCAATAATGGTTTCAGCCTTTTCTATTTGTCAAACAGTTAAGAAAATAGGTTTAAAGGAAATTAGTCAAAACTTCATGTTGAAATTGACTGTTCTATGTTTATTTTCATTCATAAGACAATATATTAAACACGTATACCTAATCACTTGAAATACTCGTCCATTAAAACCCGTGGATCTTCACTCTGTAAGTTAATCTGAAAACAATTACATTAGTTACCCTCCGGGCAGAAAATCTTCCCCGTTAAAAATGGATTAAACGATTCGAAGTGTACAGTCTACTACGTAATTAAAAAGAAAACGGGATATCTGCATGGGCTCAGTGAAATTGAAACTGATTGATGCAGTCATAAACATAAAAAATCGTGTTGGTTTCAGAGAGGGTGTGGACAGCACAGTGCAAAAACCATAGCCGTGTGTTCAGAGTGGGTGTGGACAGCACAGTGAAGACCTAACCCCATAAAAGCATGATAGCAATGGGAGCCTGAAGATTCTTCATTTAAGGTTTGTTGGGCTCAAGGAGGGCAGCGCATATATGTTATAAATCCGATATGCGGCAGTCACTTGCATTTAAAGCGCATGATGAAAGGGAATTGCTAGAGACAGCAGCAGCATACTATATATTACATATGATTTGATAACTGGCGTTTGAAATGTTTTGTTTTTGTTCATTTCGATTGGATTTTTCTCCAATAAAATGTTAGGGTTTTGATTGATTT
>JASDQU010589626.1:49981-62039 GCA_032191745.1 Picea mariana
CCAAGTCAGCGCTAGGAGGAGGTTTCCATGGATTTCATCACAAGGTTACCGAAGTCTGAAGGAAAGAGTGTCATCATGGTGATTGTTGATAGACTGACCAAGTACGCACACTTTTGTACAATCTCTCAACCCTTCAAATCCAGTATAGTTTCCACCACATTCATGGATACAGTTCAAAATATACATGGCAACCCAAAGATTATTGTAAGTGACAGAGATCCCATCTTCAGTGGACATTTTTGGACAGAATTATTTTCTTGTTTGGGTACTCAATTGGCTCATAGCTCATCCTATCATCCTCAATCTGATGGACAAACTGAGATAGTGAACAAATGTATAGAAGGCTACCTTCATTTCTTTGTCTCTGATAAACAAACACAATGGTTCAAATGGTTACCCTTGGCAAAATGGTGGTATAACACTTCCTTTCATACTACAACAAAAATGACACCATTTATGCCACTCTATGGATACCACCCTTCTTCCATCACTTCTTCCCTAAAATAAAAATCTAAGGTTCAAGAAGTGGAATATCACATAGAGCATCAACAACAAGTTATCCAAATATTAAAGGATAACCTGACCATGGAACATAATCGCGTGAAACAACAAGCAGATCAACATCATAGTGAAAGAATTTTTGAAGTAGGGGATTAGGTTTTTTTTAAGACTACAACCATACAAACAGATGTCCCTCAAGCAATCCAAGAAGGATAATAAATTATCACCAAAGTACTATGGATCTTGTAAAGTTTTGCAAAAGATTGGTACTATGGCATACAAATTGGAGTTGCCTGCATCTTCACGAGTAGACCCAGCTTTCCATGTTTCATGCTTAAATAAGGTTATAGGTGACAAGATCCCTGTTCAAATTATATTTACAAAACTTGATGAGGAAGGAAAAATCATATTGGAGCCTGAATCCAACACTGACACAATAACTCGCCAGCTGAGGAATAGATCCATTTCAGAGTATCTCATTAAATGGAGGAAACTACCGACTGAAGATTCCACTTGGGAAGATGATAATTTTATACTGAACATCCAGATTTACTCAAGTGTTTCGGACAACACTTGTCTCAAGGGGAGGGGCATGTTAAGCCCTAAATTTTGGCTCATTACCCCTTAATTGGGGCATATTACATTAGTAATGTTATTTTATTTATGTCCTCTTGAGTCCATTAGTTGTAATTGTACCTCCTAGTCTCCTATATATACCAAGGAGACATTTTCATTTGGAATCATCTTGTAATTGGGAATTTATGTGGGAATAAGGAGTCTTCCCCCTCGAAGAGGCTTATTATCTAAATTTCTCTCTTTTTCAAGGCATTGAGTACTTATTCTGAGGTTTTTCTATGTTATATTAATATTTTTTTCTTAACAGTATTATAATCAAATATTCATCATAACACAATCACAACAATTCATGTGAATTAGTCATCCATGAACTCTCTCAATACCATAGGAAAATAAGATGGAGAACTAGAGAACTAGAGCCTCCACTAAAAATTTACAATACAGGAGCTTGGCTCTACCATCGACCCTAAAAAAATATCAAAACTGAGTATTTATACTCAGAACAACCCACCAACACCAAGGGTGTGACCTGGATACTTCATTCAAATCTTTGTGTATGCACCTTCTTCTGTCAGTCTGCACTTTCATTAACATGGAGACCTTGGGTAGACAGCCTGCCTCCAGGGTCGACACTTCCATGCTTTCCATTAACGAGGTGAAACGAGGTTTCAACTACCTCCCCCTATTTCCATTAACTAACTTCATCGAGATTGGGATGGAGCCTGACACCCATGAATGCCCCAGGTGAGCTCTCGACTCCTTTGAGTCAATTCTGGCATCTCGAGGCCACGCAACTCTTTCTCTGTATCCAACTCGGGCGCTCTGGTATTTTTCACAACTCCTATTCTATCCATCATTTCACGCAACCTGGGGCTATGAACATAAGCATCCCCTGCATGAAATTTTGGGATTTTACCTGTTGGGAGTCTTCACTCCCCTTGATTACAAATATTTCGATGTTCGATCCTGCGAAATGACCCATCTAGATCAATGGTCGGATTTTGTTTAAACTTGATGACCAAAATCATTCCCTTGAACAATCTTAGCCACCCATCACTCAATAGGTGCTTTCCCTTTCTTTATGGCCCTACTTCCATATGACCACAGGCTGTTCTCGTGGGCCCAACTCTCATGTGCGTCATGATTTATCATTCTGTGAACTCACGTTCTATTCCATGCTGAAATATTTGAGTCATGAAATTGCGATCACTGGATCAAGTGACACGCGTCCCTTTGAAATGGATGGCCCAGATCATATCGTTGCTTCAGAACCTTTGGATATCAGGAACCCTCACTATCGACCTCCCAAAATGACTTCCTCTATGGTTCAAATCTCATGCCATGTGCCCTTCTGAGATGGATGGCCCAGATTATATCGACGCTTCAGGTTTCATGAGTCTTCATGATTCACCCATTGACTGCTCCATTCAATGAGTCAATGAAATGATAATCTTGCACCATGTGTCTTTCCCAGGATCAATGGCTAGGATGAACCTCGCTATTTTAGACCTTTTGTCTGATGCTATACTCCATGTAACTTTATGTTCTTGATCACCCGATGGTCGTCTATCTTCTCTGCCTGATGAATCTCCATCGTTGAAAGATAATCTTGCTTTCTTGCTTGATTTGAGTCGATATTAGACTGCTCTAACTGTTGTGATTGTGCTTATGGTTGTGGTCTCTATAGATGAATACTATATGACTGACTGAGGGATGAGGGAGGTAAAAAGATTAGTGACATAGGTAAAGAGAGAGAAGTGATCAACCATAGAGAAAATAGAAAGGCTGAGGGCCAACACCTCTTAGGTAGACACAAAAGAAAATTACAATTCGAAAGGACAAACCTTATGATCAGGTCTACAAAAGGAAGAGTGATAGGAAAAATATAGACTTAGGTAGAAAACACAAACTCCTAAGGATTTGATAATTTTATGTGATGACATAATCATCTCTTATTTACCCATGCAGTTAGGGGGGAAGACCGTGTGTGTCGAAGTTGAAGTGGTCAATGCTCCTCTTGACTACAACATTCTATTAGGAAGGAGTTAGACCCATTCTATGCATGTAAATGTCGCTACAGTTTTTAGGGTCTTATTGTTTCCGCACGAGGGTCGGATAGTGCCCATTGATCAGTTATCCTTCTCCCATCCTGACCCTTCATCGGGGGCATCCACGGTCTCGATGATTGATATCCCTTAGCCTGACATCATCAATGTAGGGGTTGGATTGTTCCCACCTTTGATGGGTACTTTTGATTACCCACCTCCTTCCGTCAATGTCAAGTTCATATCGGTTGTCCCCGACCAACCTAAAGCTGAAATATTTCAGGTGTCATCGTTCTGTATGGCTTACTTTAATGATCTGTCGACTCTTCCTTCCGCACCATCCATGATGGAATGGAAAAGGAATCATGGCATGGACAAGCCCTTTTCTATGGTAAAATTTGCGTACTCTATAGTCCAACAAGCTTCCGACAACCCCGATCTAACTACCACACAGGAGTTAGATCTGATTCTCAAGCCTATTTAGGATCAAGATTCTCTCACCACTACCGATTATTTATACTTGGTATTTCTCTCAGACGAGGAAATTATTGAGGCATTGACTGGTCTAGATAGACCTTGGGATGATCTCCATCATAGATCTTATTTTCTCCTAGAATTAAGAAGAATAGAGGTAGGAGAATTTGTGTTTTCTATGACTGGAGATAGTTCTTGTCCTATTAATCCTCTGTCTACGCAAGCAGTATACACCGAGTGTAATATGGTAACCATCACCTAAGTGATACCTATCGAAATGTTCAGAACCCCTAGCATCATGGAGAATGTCTTTGTTGGAGCAGACTGCTCCCCCGAGGAGATTCAGATCTACACATATTTATTTAAAGAATTATGCGACATTTTTGACTAGTCTTATGAGGAAATGTCAGGTATAGATCCAAGAATCATTTAACATGAAATAACAACGTATCCTAATGCTAATCTAGTCTGGAAGAAGCTTCATCCAATTAATCCTAGGAAATCAATAGTTATTAAGGCTGAAGTAGAGAAACTGCTCAAAGTCAGTTTCATCTACCCCATCCAGTTGACTCAATGGGTGTCAAATCCTGTTCCGGTCAATAAAAAGTAGGGAATGATTCGTGTATGTATGGAATTTCATGATATAAATAAGGACTATCCCAAGGATAATTTCTCCAGCTCATTCGTTGACCAAATTGTCGATGGGTGTGCAGGTTGTGAGGTCTTTTCTTTCATGGATAGTTTTTTGGGATACAATTAGATACAGATTAAGCCTGAAGACCATCATAAAACAAATGTTACTTGTCCATGGGGTACATTTTCTTATCGAAAGCTGCCTTTTTGCCTCAAGAATTTTGGAGCCACTTTTCAGTGGGCCATGTCTTTTTCTTTCCACGACCTAAGACACATAGTCAAGGATTATCTCGATGATTTAGCATCATGATCTCGTAAGAGAGTTGATCATCCTACGCACCTTCAACTAATCTTTGAGCGATATCACTACTATCAGATTCACTTGAATACAAGAAAGTGCAGTTTTTGCATGACGTCGGTTCGTTTGCTAGGTTTCATAGTTTCAACAACATGGATCATGGTCGATCCTCTAAAGGTTGAAGTGATAGTTCAATTACCTCCCCCATGCACAACCCTCAGCTTCAGAGTTTATAGGGTAAAGCCAACTTTCCTCAGAATTTTATCGCAAACTATGTCAAGATAACTAAAGGGTCCATGCATTTACTGAAGAAGGACATTGCTTTCTATTGGGATGAAGTCACTCAATTCTCTTTCCAAGCACTGAAATGCACCCTCATGTCTTCTTCTCTACTTTGGCCACCCAATTATAATAAATATTTCTTATTTTACTTGGTCCCTGCAGAGTCGACCATCTATACGGTATTGGTTCAAGAAGACGATCTGCTTGAAGAGCATGTGATTTATTACCTAAGTTGAGGCCTAGTTGGACCAGAACTCAACTACTCCCATGTTGAGAAGCTAGCATTGGAAGTAATGCATGTTGTCCAACGGTTTCATCATTATATCTTTATTTGCAAGACCACCGTCATTAACATTGTGAATTCATTCCGATACATGTTGACACGAAGTATAATTGGCGGAAAGATCAGTATATGGATTTTTATCTTCCAGGAATTTGACTTGGATTTTGTCTCCTCGAAGTCCAAAAAATTGTTGGTCTTTGCCGAACTTATCTCGAAACTTTCGATCAAATCAGGTGAAGTTACACCCGAAGAATCATTGATTAAAGGAGATCTTTTTTTTATTTCATCTTTGGACCCCTGATATGGAGATATACTACTCTATCTCTATACTTTGAAGTGCTCTACCTCTTCTTCTTGCGATAAGCGTCGACGCATACACCACTAGGAAAAAAACTATCTCATACTCAATGACACTTTGTATCGTCGAGGTGTAGATTGCATCCTTCATTGGTGTCTCACTCATGAAGAAGTGAAACTTGTTCTTAAAGACTGCCAAACTGAATCATGTGGTGGTCATTTTTCTGGGTTGGCAATAGCCCAAACGATTCTACGAGATGGTTACTTTTGGACAGTGTTAATCAAGGATTGTGTTGAATCGGTCAAGAAGTGTCACCCTTACTAGATCTTCTCTAGGAAGATGAGGGCACATCCTACTCCCATGTTTTCCATCATTACTGTTGGTCCCTTCACCAAGTGGGGGACTGATTATACTAAATGCCACCCCCCTTCAGCCAGGGGGCATTATTATATCATTGTAGCGGTAGACTACTTCACAAAGTGGTTCGAGGCTATGCCAACGTTCAATAATTATGGAGAGACAACAACTCTCTTTCTATTTAACTAGATAATATCAAGGTTCGACATCCCGAGGGAGATTGTCACTAACCATGGCAATCACTTTCAAAATAAAATGATGTCTGAGTTAACATCAAAGCTTGGGTTGAGGAAAGAGCATTCATCACCCTACTACTCATAAGTGAATGGTCAAGTGGAAGCTGTGAATAAGTCTCTCAAGACTATTCTACAGTGAACGATCAATTCTGCCAATTCAAATTGGCATTTGATGTTGTCCTCGACATTGTGGGCCTACCAAACGCCTATAAAGACTGCCATCATTTTCTCACCTTTTCAACTCGTTTACAGGATAGAGGTAGTCTTTCCAATAGAGTTCCAGATCCCATATCTAAAGTTGGCAGTACAGTTATTTCTAGACACTTCACCACTTGAGGAACGCTTATTATATCTTGAGTAGCTCGATGAGCAATGTCATGATGGAGCCTTGGCTAATGAGGCTCACAAGCAGCGAGTCAAGTGTCAGTATGATTGGTCCATTCATCCTCAGATTTTCTTCGAAGGCGACCTTATCTTGGTCTACGACAAAGATAAGGATCCACTGGGGCAAGCAAGTTCAAACCCATGTGGTTCGTACCATTCATCGTGAAGGAGGTAGTAAAGAAGGGCACTTATCATCTAGTTGATTTTGAGGGAAATTCTTTAGCGGAGCCTAGAAATGGGCTCTAACTCAAGAAGTATTACTTGTAGGTGGGTCACATTGGGTGACTTCTTTTACATATGTAGATTTCTTATATAGTTAGTTTTTTGTCTTTTGTTTTATGGACATGTCATTTTTTATGTCATATTTTTCACTGTGGCAGATGTCAAGTGAATCAGAGGTGTTCGTTGGGTTCGTAGACAGTGCTAGCCGACACACTTGGAGGCTTTCTTCCATAGCTTGGGTGATCTTCACACCTCAAGTCTAGTTGTTATCTTCTGGAGGTATATGTCTAGGTGACGCCACAAACAATGTCGCCGAGTACAATGCATTAATAGAGTTGCTTCATGACTCTTTGTCGCATGGTATCTCTCACCTCCGGGTCTACTTAGATGCACAACTGGTTCTGTCCCAATTGAATGGGGTTTACCAAATTTATGATCCTACTCTACACCGATGATTCCTTAAGGTACATCTCTTATAACGATGCTTTGATTACATTATGTATATCCATTTTCCTAGGAGATTAAATCAAATCATAGATACTCTAGCTAATCATGTATTAGATTGGCATATTGCACACACATAAAAAGAATCACACACATACACATGTACATACATTGTAAAAATGTGATCCATAAGACATAAAAGATGTAAATATGCATATATATATATATATATATATATATATATATCAAAAGTCTCAGAGTACATAGGTGGGCACAAGCGCCTCAAAAATGGATATCCATCTTACACCAGAGGGCTTATGCCCTCAAAAATATACAAAAAGAGTTACCTCGACACGTAAGTGGTCCATCCTAGGCTAAACATGGGGCCCCTTGGCCCTACCATAGTGAACATTGATGTTTTATAAATGTCCTAAGAGCTGGACCCAAGTTCGTGGCACCCCAACTACGTGAGGCGGCATCAATGGCGGGAGATCCTTGATCTCGACCATGGTAACAACACGAGTGAGAACAATGAGGTTCCACTCCACCCGTCTCAACACTCTCTCGAGATATCTGGCTAGAGGTCCCCCTGCTACTACTGATGGTTTGGCGGTTGTATCTGGTATGGCCTTCAGTCGAGGACATTGCCTAGTCCTCGTGAAGTCTATTGGATGCACCAAACCCACATCTGTACATAACAGATACATAGTTGTTAGATACTTTTGTACACATAAAAAATGATATAAATAAAAAGAAACTAAAAATTAAATAATATTAAAAAAAAAAGCATACTTATCTCTCCTCACTCATCTCCAGGAGGTACGGGCATATACGGGTCCCTAGAAAAGTTGATGTCGATGTAGGGGTAGTCCTCTATTGTCGGAATCGGCCATGCCCACCAATCAAAAAATGTATCAAAGAAGGCCTCTATTGTCCTTCCGCCTCCCTGTCATAGAAGCAATGTCACCTATCTACACACTGCTAGGGTAGAGGCCACATGCTTCCACACTGTCTCTTGTGGACTAAATCTGGGTACCCTCTCAAAAAAGAACGAGCATAGAATGGTCCCAAATCTGAAGTTTTTGTTACTTTGCCCATGAAAATTAGTGAGATGTCTCTTCATCCAGTCTAGCATGGTCGTTCTCCAGTCAAATATTCATGCACTTAAGCATTGCACTGCACAATGCATGTGTGCCCAGGAGGCCTAATGTAAGGTCGCAAATCCAGTGATTTTTCCAATGAGTAAAAATATCACTTTCAGTGATAGGTTGGTGATCTTGTGGATTGGAACTTGAGAACCTAATTTATCAGGGTCGGCCTCACGTTGTAGTTCGATCAACTCAAAAATGTTATGAGGCCCAGGGGGGAAAGAATGCAAGTTGATTGGGTCACCACTCCCTGAGAAGCCAGTCAGAAAGTAAATGTCCTCAATCATTAGAGTCAAGGACTTCCCCTCGAGCATGAACACCTCTGCATCAGGGTGTCAATAATCTACCAAGGCATTCAACAGCCTGGGTTGTGCCCTCATGAATGGACAACAAAAGAACTTCCAGAAACTGCATTGTCTCAATGCATCCATAGTTGCAGGGTCCTCATCGACCAAGATATCAATGTCTTCATGCTCCCTCTCTCTCGAGTGGACATACAAGTTCATGGAGTAAGTTAGCTATTGCATTTTTATTTTTTTTACCTTTTTGAGGGTGTACGCAGGATATCTTCAATACAGTCATGTATGCACACAAGAAGATTGTTTTCTGCCAGAGGGCATACTTGGGTTGTCCTTGGATAGTCCGCATACATGTAGGGCCTCCCTTTTTTAAAGGGGCATGCCCCCCAAAAAACCAAAAGAAATGCAAAAGGGAATTATTGAAATGCAAGATGGGTTTATTTGTACTTACTTGGTCCGAGCGGAACTTTGTTTCGTCCTCTGAAGCTCCCAGAATCAACTTCTTTAGAAAAGGGGTATTTTTAGATTTTTGGTTAATTCTCAATTTGTAATGGTGAAAATGAGTTGTCAACTTCTATCTATAGACCTTTTTGGCCTTTTTTCCCACTTTTTTCAACCCTTTTGTCATTTTTTCTGGCTTGAAAATTGTTTAGTATGGTTCTTGAGTTTCTCATTGGATGTTACGATACACTTTTTTTTTGGTTTGGAAATTTTTTTGAGAGATGGGTCACTTTTGAAGGTCTTTTGGTAAAAGTCATTTTTCCAACTTTTTTCATTTAAGTTGGGATTCCACCTCCACTTTTTTCATCTCATTGTATTTTCCACTTTTCCATAGGATTGATCCCACTGAAATGTGGTACAGAACCATCATTGTTTTCTTAGAAGTGTCGTGGTGAGGTGGTAGAGCCTACCTATACATGGATTCCCTAGGTAGATCCTGGTTGCATATTGGCGTCCATGACATCATCAAAACTTTAGGCTCGGGAGTCCTTTTGGTCTTACCATGATTACAATATAAAAAATTATAAACATTTGATCTGTCATCACTCTTGGCCTCACCTTTGAGACTCCCAAAAAATGAGTCTTCTTTAAGCCCTTTTTAGACTCTATAAACATGAAAATATTGTCGAGTGATCTTGTTGCCCTTCATGCTCGCCAAATTGAAACTTGAAGGCACGTCTGTCTGGTGGTATTTTACCCCTTTTTGGTCAGATGGTCAATTGTACGAACAAAGGTATACTCTAGGAACTCTGGTTCGCTAGAAGAGTACTCTCAGGTATAAGTTTAACCCTTTTTCGGGCCTGAGGGACTAAATTTACAAAAAAGGAACCCCCATGAAGTCCATAGTTAATCTCTTTTTCAGACTCCCTAAAATTGAAAAGATAGACGAGTGACCTTGTTCCTTCACACTTGTTAAATTGGTCCAGAAGAAAATCCCCTACAAAGTCCATAGTTAAGATCTCTTCAGACTCCTTAAGATTGAAAAGATCGTCGAGTGACCTTGTTCTTTCACACTTGTTAATTGGTTCAGAAAAACATCTACTAGCATGAGTTTACCCCTTTTTATGGACTGTAGATTAAGGAGAAAAAAGGTAAACCTCGGTAGATTCATCTCGACGGCAGAGTTCTCCCCAACAAATTTCACTTTTTCAGGCTAAGGAGACTAAATCTAGAAAAATGTAGCGAGTCCATAGCTAAGCTCTTTTCAGACTCCTTAAAATTGAAAAGATTGTCAAGTGATCTTGTCTTTGTCACACTCGTTAAAATGGTTTTGAATAGACATATTTTCAGTGATACTTTACCCCTTTTTCGAATCGACTAGACTACCTTCGAAAAAGGTACCCCAGCGGAGTCCTCTTTTATGCTTTTTCAGACTCTCTAAAAATGAAAAACCACTGAGCTTACCTTCTCTGGGATCGTTAAAATCACATTGAAGGGGATTTCATCATGTCTTATTAATCACATTTTCATCTCTCCTTATTTAACCTAATGTCGGCTCCATGTTTCCCTCAACTGAACTTTTGAAGCATGCCTTATACGCAATCCCTATAGCACTTTGCCTCTACATCTTGTGATGCCACAGCATCCCTCACGACAAGCAAAACCAACGTGGAAGAAGAAGACAGCTGGAAGACGTCCAACACAAGTTTTTGAATTTTTAAAATTTCCGTTGAAGTTGATGCACAAATATAAATGAGATCATTTAATTTAGGCACCTTGGTAAAATGTAATCAGACGTCGAGCCATATGCTCTCGTCTGAGATAGACAGAGGCATTTATAGTAGTAATTGCAGGTAGATAGAATTTAATTCTTAGATTAGATAGTTCTCGAAGAAAGAGGGAAAACCAAATATAGACACCCTCATTTGTATGATTGTAACATTAAAAATAGGAGATAGGAGATTCTAGAGCATAGGAGAATAGCAGAGAGTTGTAGAACAACACCCATGTACAGATCTTGAATTAATAGAAGAAGTTGATTCAAATTCATGGTTGTTGTGTTATTCTCTGTGCATGTGTGTTGAATGCTCTGCTTATGAATATTTCTTCCTATTATGAATTTTTTATCATGTGTGTGTATGACTTCATGTGTTGAGACTGAAGTCTGAGAGGAAGTGAGGTGAGTTACAATTGTTTCTCTTTTGAGAAAGGATTCCTGCAAGGAGTGCAGTTGGAGTCGTCTGCAAGTAGTGCATTGACAGAAGGCTCAGAGAGTAACTCTTGTCCTCAAAGCACCCAAAAGTGACAGTGAGCTGCTAAAGCCATGCAAGGAGTGCGCAGGCTAAGGAGAGTCTTAGTCATGACACTGAGTAGAAGCTTTGGGAGACTGTTGTTGTAGGGGTGCGCAGAGTCGAGTGACTTCAACACTCGTGATTGAATATTTTCTGCAAGGAGTGCACACAAGAAGTTCTTTGAAGGACTTGAAAAGTCAAGAACAAGCTCAGGAGGTATAGACCTTTGAACTCACTGAAGGTGAAGTGAAGGGAAGCTGCCATTGGAAGTGGGAGGAAAGCATCGCAGGTTGACGGGCGAATAAACGAGTCTCGTGGAGAGAAATTTCTTTATTTCGCAGAATCCTCAAGGGGAGAACAGATGGACGAAATCTTTGGAGGAGATTTCACGAAGTTCCGAGAGCCGTTCGATCTCCCAAAGGTGAAAGGTAGTTATAGTGCAAGCGTGGAGAGGAGTGAAAGCTCAGGAGGGGCAGCACCGTTGATCCAAGTCAGTCAGAGTCATTGGATTGTTCATGAGATCGTGTATCGGGACCTTGTGAGAAAGGACTCAAGGATTTGGATGCGGGGATCGCGAGGTTGCGAGAAGCAAGATTCTGATCGTTGGAGGATAGGTGGCACCTCACATCTCGGGAGATCGTAAGTGGAAGGGTTGATAAATTGGTGTTAGAAGTCATGAGACGCGAAGCCACGAGGCAGCGAAGTGGCAAGAGATTGTGAGTCATCCATGTTACACATCAAAATTGCTCACTTTGATAGTGTCGCAAGTGTCGTCATTACAAAGGTTGCAAGTGTCGCATTTTTCTCACAAGGTCGCAAGTGTCGTGTGTTGCTCACAAGTGTCAC
>JASDQU010589626.1:62334-86788 GCA_032191745.1 Picea mariana
CATCAAGGTGTTATTGCACAATTATGCTCACTAGATGTTCAAACATCTAAGCCATCTATTCCTCTAGATCTCCAAGGGATCATTGATAAGCATTCCAAAGTATTTGAATATATTCCCAAAGGTCTTCTACCCACTTGAAATCATGATCATGATATTCATCTATTTCCTGGGAGTGTTCCTCCTAACATCAGGCCATACAGATACCCTTATGCCCAAAAGAGTGAAATTGAGCACATGGTGAAGAAATGTTAGACGCTAGCATTATTAGACCTAGACAAAGTTCTTACTCTACACCGGTGGTAATGATATTCAAGAAACATGACTCATGGCATGTGTGTCCATATTATAGAGAGCTCAATAAGATCACTATTAAAGATAAGTTTCCCATTCCCATCATTGATGAATTGTTATATGAACTACATGAAGAAATCTATTTCACAAATTTGTATCTTCGTTCAAGGTATCATCAAATTAGAATGAAGGAAGAAGATATCCCAAAAAAAACATTCCAAACTCATGAAGTCCATTATGAATTTTTGGTCATGCCTTTTGGCCTTACAAATGCACCTTCCACATTCCAAGGGTTGGTGAATTCCATTTTCAAGCCCTTCCTTTGGAAATTTTTGTTAGTATTTTTTTATGATATACTAATCTATAGCAAGTCTTGGGAGGTTCATGTGCCACATGTTGACAATGTGATACAACTACTAAAGGAGCAACAACTATATGCCAAACCATCCAAATGTTTCTTTGGAATGAAGGAGGTAGATTATTTGGGTCATATTGTATCTCATTAAGGTGTCAAGGTAGACCCTAAAAAGATTAAGGCCATGATGGACTGGCCAATTCCCAAAACATTGAAGAATCTTAGAGGATTTTTGGTTTGACGGGCTACTACCACAAGTTTTTTCAGTACTATGGAAGAATAGAAACACCTTTAACAACACTAACTAAGAAGGATGCATTTTCATGGAATCCAGAGGCAACTAAAGATTTTGAACAACTTAAAGAGGTGATGTGAAAAGGTCCTATATTGACCACTCCAGACTTCACGAAAACATTTATTGTGGAATGTGATGCCTTGGGAAATGGAATTGGTGTTGTCCTAATGCAATAAGGAATACCCATGGATTTTTAAGGTCAACCACTCAAGATAAAGGACTTACACAAACCCATTTATGAGAAGGAAATGATGGAAATAGTACATGCATTGAAGAAATGGAGTCCTTACCTAATAGGTAGGCACTTCAAAGTCAAAAAAGATCATGATAGTCTTAAATACTTCTTGTAACAAAGACTATCTTCAGAAGAACAACAAAAATGGGTGACCAAGATATTGGGTTATGATTTTAAAATTGTCTATAAAAAAGGGAAGCAAAACGTTGTGGCATATGCACTCTCAAGAAAGGATGAATATGTTGAGGCCTTTCTCTGTGCTATCTCGATCATCCAACCCGATTGGATAATAGAAGAAAGGGATGAATGGAAGAATGAAAAAAAAGTGTGGACTCTCATTCAAAGGTTGCAGCAGGATTCCAATGCATGAGCTACATTTACATGGAAAAATTATTCACTATGGTACAAAGATCGCTTATATTTATGTAAGAACTCCCAACTCAAACAAAAGGTACTATTGGAATTTCACACCTCTCCAGTAGGAGGGTACTCGAGATTTTTGAAAACATACCATAGGGTCAATAAGGATTTGTTTTTGGATGGCCTTAAAATTGATGTTCAAAGGTTTGTGGCAGAATGTTTGGTTTTCCAACAAAATAAGGTGGAAACAATTAAGACCCTAGGTATTTTACAACCATTATCCATCCCAAGTCAGCACTGGAAGGAGGTTTCCATGGATTTCATCACAAGGTTACCAAAGTCTGAAGGAAAGAGTGTCATCATGGTGATTGTTGATAGAATGACCAAGTACGCACACTTTTGTACAGTCTCTCAACCCTTCAAAGCCAGTATAGTTTCCACCGCATTCATGGATATAGTTCAAAAGATACATGGTAAACCAAAGATTATTGTAAGTGACAGAGATCCCATCTTCAGTGGACATTTTTGGACAAAATTATTTTCTTGTTTGGGTACTCAATTGGCTCATAGCTCATCCTATCATCTTCAATCTGATGGACAAACTGAGATAGTGAACAAATGTCTAGAAGGCTACCTTCATCTCTTTGTCNACCCTTGGCAGAATGGTGGTATAACACTTCCTTTCATACTACAACAAAAATGACACCATTTATGGCACTCTATGGATACCACCCTTCTTCCATCACTTCTTCTCTAAAATAAAAATTTAAGGTTCAAGAAGTGGAAGATCACATAGAGCATCAACAACAAGTTATCCAAATATTAAAGGATAACCTGACCATGGAACAGAATCGCATGAAACAACAAGTAGATCAACATTATAGTGAAATAATTTTTGAAGTAGGGGATTAGGTTTTTTTTAAGACTACAACCATACAAACAGATGCCCCTCAAGCAAGCCAGTAATGATAATAAATTATCACCAAAGTATTATGTCCCTTATAAAGTTTTGCAAAAGATTGGTACTATGGCATACAAATTGGAGTTGCATCTTCATGAGTAGAACCAGTTTTCCATGTTTCATGCTTAAAGAAGGTTATAGGTGACAAGATCCCTGTTCAAATTATATTTACAAAACTTGATGAGGAAGGAAAAATCATATTGGAGCATGAATCCAACACTAACACAATAATTCGCCAGCTGAGGAATAGATCCATTTCAGAGTATCTCATTAAATGGAGGAAACTACCGATTGAAGATTCCACTTGGGAAGATGATAATTTTATACTGAACATCCAGAGTTAATCAAGTGTTTCGGACAACACTTGTCTCAAGGGGAGGGGCATGTTAAGCCTTAAATTGTGGCTCATTACCCCTTAATTGGGGCATATTACATTAGTAATGTTATTTTATTTATGTCGTCTTGAGTCCATTAGTTGTAATTGTACCTCCTAGTCTCCTATATATACCAAGGAGACATTTTAATTTGGAATCATCTTGTAATTGGACATTTATGTGGGAATAAGGAGTTTTCCCCCTCGAAGAGGCTTATTATCTAAATTTCTCTCTTTTTCAAGGCATTGAGTACTTATTCTGAGGTTTTTCTATGTTATATTAATATTTTGTTCTTAACAACATTATAATCAAATATTCATCATAACACAATCACGACAATTCATGTGAATCAAGCATCCATGAACTCTCTCAATACCAGAGGAAAATAAGATGGAGAACTAGAGAACTAGAGCCTCCACTAAAAATTTACAATACAGGAGCTTGGCTCTACCATCGACCCTAACAAAATATCAAAACTGAGTATTTATACTCAGAAAAACCCACCAACACCAAGGGTGTGACCTGGGTACTTCATTCAAATCTTTGTGTATGCACCTTCTTCTGTCAGTCTGCACTTTCATTAACATGGAGACCTTGGGTAGACAACCTGCCTCCATGGTCGACGTTTCCATGCTTTCCATTAACGAGGTGAAACGAGGTTTCAACTACCTCCCCCTATTTCCATTAACTAACTGCATCGAGATCGGGATGGAGCCTGACACCCATGAATGCCCCAGGTGAGCTCTCGACTCCTTTGAGTCAATTCTGGCATCTCGAGGCCACGCAACTCTTTCTCTGTATCCAACTCGGGCACTCTGGTATTTTTCACAACTCCTATCCTATCCATCATTCCACGTGACCTGGGGATATGAACATAAGCATCCTCTGCATGAAATTTTGGGATTTTACCTGTTGGGAGTCTTCACTCCCCTTTATTACAAATATTTCGATGTTCGATCCTGCAAAATGACCCATCTAGATCAATGGTCGGATTTTGTTTAAACTTGATGACCATGATCATTCCCTTGAACAATCTTAGCCACCCATTGCTCAATAGGTGCTTTCCCTTTCTTTATGGCCCTACTTCCATATGACCGCAGGCTGTTCTCATGGGCCCAACTCTCATGCGTGTCATGATTTCGCATTCTATGAACTCATGTTCTGTTCCATGTTGAAATATCTGAGTCATGAAATTGCGATCACTGGATCGAGTGAAACGCATCCCTTTGAAATGGATGGACCATATCATATCGACACTTCAGAACCTTGGGATATCAGGAACCCTCACTATCGACCTCCCAAAATGACTTCCTCTATGGTTCAAATCTCATGCCATGTGCCCTTCTGAGATGGATGGCCCAGATCATATCGACGCTTTAGGTTTCGCGAGTCTTCATGATTCACCCATTGACTGCTCAATCCTGTGAGTCAATGAAATGATAATCTTGCACCATGTGTCTTTCCCAGGATCAATGGCTAGGATGAACCTCACAATTTCATACCTTTTGTCTGATTCTATACTCCATGTAACTTTATGTTCTTGATCACCCGATGGTCGTCTATCTACTATGCCTGATGAATCTCCGTCGTTGAAATATAATATTGCTTGCTTGCTTGATTTGAGTCGATATTAGACTGCTCTAACTGTTGCAATTATGCTTATGGTTGTGGTCTCTATAGATGAATACTATATGACTGACTGAGGGATGAGGGAGGTAAAAAGATTAGTGACATAGGTAAAGAGAGAGAAGTGATCAACCATAGAGAAAATAGAAAGGCTTAGGGCCAACACCTCTCAAGTAGACACAATAGAAAATTACAATTCGAAAGGACAAAACTTACGATTGGGTCTAAAAAAGGAAGAGTGATAGGAAAAATATAGACTTAAGTAGAAAACACAAACTCCTAAGGATTTGATAATTTTATGTGATGACATAATCATCCCTTATTTACCCATGCAGTTAGGGGGGAAGACCGTGTGTGTCGAAGTTGAAGTGGTCGATGATCCTCTTGACTACAACATTCTATTAGGAAGGAGTTAGACCCATTCTATGCATGTAAGTGTCGCTACAGTTTTTAGGGTCTTATTGTTTCCAAATGAGGGTCGGATAGTGCCCATTGATCAATTTTCCTTCTCCCATCCTGACCCTTCATCGGGGGCATCCACGGTCTAGATGATTTATATCCCTTAGCCTGACATCGTCAATGTAGGGGTTGGATTGTGCCCACCTTTGATGGGTACTTTTGATTACCCGCCTCCTTCCGTCAATGTCAAGTTCATATCGGTTGTCCCTGACCAACCTAAAGCTAAAATATTTCAGGTGTCATCATTCTGTATGACTTACTTTAATGATCTGTCGAATCTTCCTTCCCCACCATCCATGATAGAATGGAAAGGGAATCATGGCATGGACAAGCCCTTTTCCATGGCAAAATTTGCGTACTCTATAGTCCAACAAGCTTTCGACAACCTCGATCTAACTCCCGCACAGGAGTTAGATCTGGTTCTCAAGCCTATTTGAGATCAAGATTCTCTCACCACTACCGATTATTTATAATTGGTATTTCCCTCAGACGAGGATATTATTGAGGCATTGACTAGTCTGGACAAACCTTGGGATGATCTCCATCATAAATCTTATTTTCTCCCAGAATTAAGAAGAATAGAGGTAGGAGAATTTGTGTTTTCTATGACTGGAGATAGGTCTTGTCCTATTAATCCTCTGGCTACGTAAGCAGTATACACCAAGTGTAATATGGTAACCATCACTGAAATGATACGTATCGAAATGTTCAGAACCCCTAGCATCATGGAGAATGTCTTTGTCGGAGTAGACTGCTCCCCCGAGGAGATTCAGATCTATACATATTTATTTAAAGAATTATGCGACATTTTTTACTAGTCTTATGAGGAAATGCCAGGAATAGATCCAAGAATCATTTAACATGAAATAACGACGTATCCTAATGCTAATATAGTCTGGAAGAAGCTTCATCCAATTAATCCTAGGAAATCAATAGTTATTAAGGCTGAAGTAGAGAAATTGCTCAAAGTCGGTTTCATCTACCCCGTCCAGTTGACTCAATGGGTGTCAAATCCTATTTCGGTCAATAAAAAGTAGGGAACGATTCATGTATGTATGGAATTTCATGATCTAAATAAGGCCTATCCTAAGGATAATTTCCCCAGCTCATTCATTGACCAAATTGTCGATGGGTGTGTAGGTTGTGAGGTATTTTCTTTCATGGATAGTTTTTTGGGATACAATTAGATACAGATTAAGCCTGAAGACCATCATAAAACAAATGTTACTTGTCCATGGGGTACATTTTCTTATCGGAAGATGCCTTTTTACCTCAAGAATTTTGGAGCCACTTTTCAGTGGGCCATGTCTTTTTATTTCCATGACCTAAGACACATAGTCAAGGATTATCTGGATGATTTAGCATCATGATCTCGTAAGAGAGTTGATCATCCTACGCACCTTTAACTAATCTTTGAGCGATATCACTACTATCAGATTCACTTGAATACAAGAAAGTGCAGTTTTTGCATGACATTGGGTCATTTGCTAGGTTTCATAGTTTCAACAATATGGATCATGGTCGATCCTCTAAAGGTTGAGGTGATAGTTCAATTACCTCCCCCATGCACAACCCTCAGCTTCAGAGTTTATAGGGTAAAGCCAACTTTCCTCAGAATTTTATCGCAAACTATGTCAAGATAACTAAAGGGTCCATGCATTTACTGAAGAAGGACGTTGCTTTCTATTGGGATGAAGCCACTCAACGCTCTTTCCAAGCACTGAAATGCACCCTCATGTCTTCTTCTCTGCTTTGGCCACCCAATTATAATAAATATTTTTTATTTTACTTGGTCCCTGCAGAGTTGACCATCTATATGGTATTGGTTCAAGAAGATGATCTGCTTGAAGAGCATGTGATTTATTACCTAATTCGAGGCCTAGTTGGACCAGAACTCAACTACTCCCATGTTGAGAAGCTAGCATTGGAAGTAATGCATGTTGTCCAACGGTTTCGTCATTATATCTTTACTTGCAAGACCACCATCATTAACATTGTGAATTCATTCCAATACATGTTGACACGAAGTATAATTGGTGGAAAGATCAGTATATGGATTTTTATCTTCCAGGAATTTGACTTGGATTTCGTCTCCTCGAAGTCCAAAAAATTGTTGCTCTTTGCTGAACTTATCTCGAAACTTCCGATCGAATCAGGTGAAGTTACGCCCGAAGAATCATTGATTAAAGGAGATATTTTTTTTATTTCATCTTTGGACCCCTGGTATGGAGATTTACTAGTCTATCTCTATACTTTGAAGTGCTCCGCCTCTTCTTCTCGCGATGAGCGTCGACGCATACACCACTAGGAAAAAAACTATCTCATACTCAATGACACTTTGTATCGTCAAGGTGTAGATTTCATCCTTCGTTGGTGTCTCACTCATGAAGAAGTGGAACTTGTGCTTAATGACTGCCACACTGAATCATGTGGTGGTCATTTTTCTGGGTTGGCAATAGCCCAAACGATTCTACGAGATGGTTACTTTTGGACAGTGTTAATCAAGGATTGCGTTGAATCGATCAAGAAGTGTCACCCTTACTAGATCTTCTCTAGGAAGATGAGGGCACATCATACTCCCATGTTTTCCATCATTACTGTTGGTCCCTTCACCAAGTGGGGGATTGATTATACTAAATTCTACCCCCCTTCAGCCAGGGGGCATTGTTATATCATTGTAGCGGTAGACTACTTCACAAAGTGGTTCGAGGCTATGCCAAAGTTCAATAATTATGGAGAGACAACAACTCTCTTTCTATTTAACTAGATAATAGAAAGGTTCGACATCCCGAGGGAGATTTTCACTAACCATGGTAATCACTTTCAAAATAAAATGATGTCTGAGTTAACATCAAAGCTTGGGTTGAGGAAAGAGCATTCATCACCCTACTACTCATAAGTGAATGGTCAAGTGGAAGCTGTGAATAAGTCTCTCAAGACTATTCTATAGTGAACGATCAATTCTGCCAATTCAAATTGGCATTTGATGTTGTCCTCGACATTGTGGGCCTACCAAACGCCTATAAAGACTGCCATCATTTTATCACCTTTTCAACTCGTTTACAGGCTAGAGGTAGTCTTGCCAATAGAGTTCCAGATCCCATATCTAAAGTTGGCAGTACAGTTATTTCCAGACACTTCACCGCTTGAGGAACGCTTATTATATCTTGAGTAGCTCGATGAGCAATGTCATGATGGAGCCTTGGCTAATGAGGCTCACAAGTAGTGAGTCAAGTGTCAGTATGATTGGTCCATTCATCCTCAGATTTTCTTCGAAGGCGACCTTATATTGGTCTACGACAAAGATAAGGATCCCTGGGGCAAGCAAGTTCAAACCCATGTGGTTCATACCATTCATCGTGAAGGAGGTAGTAAAGAAGGATGCTTATCATCTAGTTGATTTTGAGGGAAATGCTTTAGTGGAGCCTAGAAATGGGCTCTATCTCAAGAAGTATTACTTGTAGGTGGGTTGCATTGGGTGACTTCTTTTACATATGTAGATTTCTTATATAGTTAGTTTTTTGTCTTTTGTTTTATGGACATGTCATTTTTGATGTCATATTTTTCACTCTGGCAGATGTCAAGTGAATCAGAGGTGTTCATTGGGCTCGCAGACAGCGCTAGCCAACACACTTGGAGACTTTCTTCCACAGCTTGGGTGATCTTCACACCTCAAGTCCAGTTGTTATCTTCTGGAGGTATATGTCTAGGTGATGCCACAAACAATGTCGTCGAGTACAATGCAGTAATAGAGTTGCTTCATGACTCTTTGTCGCATGGTATCTCTCACCTTTGGGTCTACTTAGATGCACAACTGGTTCTGTCCCAATTGAATGGGGTTTACCAAATTTATGATCCTACTCTACACCGATGATTCCTTAAGGTACATCTCTTAGAACGATGCTTTGATTACATTATGTATATCCATTTTCCTAGGAGATTAAATCAAATCACAGATACTCTAGCTAATCATGTATTGGATTGGCATATTGCACACACATAAAAAGAATCACACACATACACATGTACATACATTGTAAAAATGTGATCCATAAGATATAAAAGATGTAAATATGAATATATATATATATATATATCAAAAGTCTCAGAGTACATAGGTGGGCACAAGCGCCTCAAAAATAGATATCCATCTTACACCACAGGGCTTATTCCCTCAAAAATATACAAAAAGAGTGACCTCGACACACAAGTGGTCCATACTAGGATAAACATGGGGCCCCTTGGCCCTACCATAGTGAACGTTGATGTTTTCTAAATTTCGTAAGAGCTGGACCCAAGTTCGTGGCACCCCAACTACGTGAGGCTGCATCAATGGCGGGAGATCCTCGATCTCGACCATGGTAACAACACGAGTGAGAACAATGAGGTTCCACTCCACCCGTCTCAACACTCTCTCAAGATATCTGGCTAGAGGTCCCCCTGCTACTGTTGATGGTTTGGCGGTTGTATCTGGTATGGCCTTCGGTCGAGGACATTGCCTAGTCCTCGTGAAGTCTATTGGATGCACCAAACCCACATCTATACATAACAAATACATAGTTGTTAGATACTTTTGTACACATAAAAAATGATATATATAAAAAAAACTTAAAATTAAATAATATTAAAAAAAAATGTACTTATCTCTCCTCACTCATCTCCAGGAGGTACGGGTATATACGGGTCCCTGGAAAAGTTGATGTCAATGTAGGGGTAGTCCTCTATTGTCGGAATCGGCCATGCCCACCAATCAAAAAATGTATCAACGAAGGCCTCTACTATCCTTCCACCTCCCTGCAATAGTAGCAATGTCACCTATCTACACACTGCTAGGGTAGAGGCCACATGCTTCCGCATTGTCTCTTGTGGACTAAATCTGGGTACCCTCTCAAAAAAGAACGAGCATCTAATGGTCCCAAATCTGAATTTTTTGTTACTCTGCCCATGAAAATTAGTGAGTTGTCTCTTCATCCATTCTAGCATGGTCGTGATCCAGTCGAATATTCATGCACTTAAGCACTTCACTGCACAATGCATGTGTGCCCAGGAGGCCTAATGTAAGGTCACAAATCCAGTGATTTTTCCAATGAGTAAAAATATCACTTTCAGTGATAGGTTTGTGATCTTGTGGATTGGAACTTGAGAACCTAATTGATCAGGGTCGGTCTCACGTTGTAGTTCGATCAACTCGAAAATGTTATGAGGCCCAGGGGGGAAAGAATGCAAGTTGATTGGGTCACCACTCCCTGAGAAGCCAGTTAGAAAGTAAATGTCCTCAGTCATTAGAGTCAACGACTTCCCCTCGAGCATGAACACCTATGCATTAGGGTGTCAATAATCTACCAAGGCATTCAACAGCCTGGGTTGTGCCCTCATGAATGGACACCAAAAGAACTTCCGCAAACTGCATTGTCTCAATGCATCCATAGTTGCAGGGTCCTCATCGACCAAGATATCAATGTCTTCATGCTCCCTCTCTCTCGAGTGGACATACAAGTTCATGGAGTAAGTTAGCTCTTGCATTTTTATTTTTTTTACCTTTTTGAGGGTGTACGTGGGTTGTCTTCAATACAGTCGTGTATGCACACAAGAAGATTGTTTTTTGCCAGAGGGCATACATGGGTTGTCCTTGGATAGTCTGCATACATGTAGGGCCACCCCTTTTTAAAGGGGCATGCCCCCCAAAAAACCAAAAGAAATGCAAAAGGGAAGTATTTAAATGCAAGATGGGTTTATTTGTACTCACTTGGTCCAAGCGGAAGCTCGTTTCATCCTCTGAAGCTCCCAGAATCAACTTCTTTAGAAAAGGGGTATTTTTAGATTTTTGGTTAATTCTCAATTTGCAATGGTGAAAATGAGTTGTCAGCTTCTATCTATAGACCTTTTTGGCCTTTTTTGCCACTTTTTTCAACCCTTTTGTCATTTTTTCTGACTTGAAAATTGTTTAGTATGGTTCTTGAGTTTCTCATTGGATGTTACGATACACTCTTTTTTTGGTTTGGAAAACTTTTTGAGAGATGGGTCACTTTTGAAGGTCTTTTCGTAAAAGTCATTTTTTCAACTTTTTTCATTTAAGTTGGGATTCCACCTCCACTTTTTGCATCTCATTGTATTTTCCTCTTTTCCATAAGATTGATCCCACTGAACTGTGGTACAGAACCATCATTGTTTTCTTAGAAGTGTCATGGTGAGGTGGTAGAGCCTACCTATACATGGATTCCCTAGGTAGATCCTGGTTGCATATTGGCGTCCATGCCGTCATCAAAAACTTTAGGCTCGGGAGTCCTTTTGGTCTTACCATGATTACGAGATAAAAAATTATAAACATTTGATGTGTCATCACTCTTGGCCTCACCTTTGAGACTCCCAAAAAATGAGTCTTCTTTAAGCCCTTTTCAGACTCTATAAACATGAAAAGATTGTCGAGTGATCTTGTTGCCCTTCATGCTCACCAAATTGAAACTTGAAGGCATGTCTATCCGGTGGTAGTTTACCCCTTTTCGGTCAGATGGTCAATTGTATGAACAAAGGTATACTCTAGGAACTCTGGTTCACTAGAAGAGTACTCTCAGGTATAAGTTTAACCCTTTTTCAGTCCTGAGGGACTAAATTTACAAGAAAGGAACCCCCATGAAGTCCATAGTTAAGCTCTTTTTCAGACTCCCTAAAATTGAAAAGATAGACGAGTGACCTTGTTCCTTCACACTTGTTAAATTGGTCCAGAAGAACATCCCCTACAAAGTCCATAGTTAATATCTCTTCAGACTCCTTAAGATTGAAAAGATCGTCGAGTGACCTTGTTCTTTCACACTCATTAATTGGTTCAGAAAAACATCTACGAGCATGAGTTCACCCCTTTTTATGGACTATAGATTAAGGATAAAAAAGGTACACCTCGGGAGATTCATCTCGACGGGAGAGTTCTCCCCAACAAATTTCACTTTTTAAGGCTAAGGAGACTAAATCTAGAAAAATGTAGCGAGTCCATAGTTAAGCTCTTTTCAGACTCCTTAAAATTGAAAAGATTGTCAAGTGATCTTGTCTTTGTCACACTCATTAAAATGGTTTTGAATAGACATCTTTTCAATTATACTTTACCCCTTTTTCAAATCGACTAGACTACCTTCGAAAAAGGTACCCCAGCGGAGTCCTCTTTTATGCTTTTTCAGACTCTCTAAAAATGAAAAGCCATCGAACTTACCTTCTCTGGGATCGTTAAAATCACATTGAAGGGGATTTCATCATGTCTTATTAATCACATTTTCATCTCTCCTTAGTTAACCTAATGTCGGATCCATGTTTCCCTCAACTGAACTTTTGAAGCATGCCTTATATGCAATCCCTATAGCACTTTTCCTCTGCATCTTGTGATGCCAGAGATTCCCTCATAACAAGCAGAACCAACGTGGAAGCAGAAGATAGCTGGAAGATGTCCAACACAAGTTTTTGAATTTTTAAAATTTCCCTTGAAGTTGATGCACAAATATAAATGAGATCATTTAATTTAGGCACCTTGGTAAAATGTAATCATACCTTGAGCCATACTCTCTTGTCTAAGATAGACATAGGCATTTATAGTAGTAATTGTAGGTAGATAGAATTGAATTCTTAGATTAGATAGTTCTCGAATAAAGAGGGAAAACCAAATATAGACACCCTCATTTGTATGATTGTAACATTAACAACAGGAGATAGGAGAGTCTAGAGAATAGGAGAATAGCAGAGAGTTGTAGAACAACACCCATGTACAGATCTTGAATTAATAGAAGAAGTTGATTCAGATTCATGGCTGTTGTGATATTCTCTGTGTATGTGTGTTGAATTCTCTACTTATGAATATTTCTTCCTATTATGCATTTGTTATGATGTGTGTGTATGAATTCATGTGTTGAGATTGAAGTCTGAGAGGAAGTGAGGTGAGTTACAATTGTTTCTCTTTTGAGCAAAGATTCCTGCAAGGAGTGCAGTTGGAGTCATCTACAAGTAGTGCGTTGACCGAAGGCTCAGAGAGTAACTCTTGTCCTCAAAGCACCCAGAAGTGACAGTGAGTTGCTAAAGCCATGCAAGGAGTGCGCAGGCTAAGGAGAGTCTCAGTCATGAAACTGAGTAGAAGCTTTGGGAGACTGTTGTTGTAGGAGTGCGCAAAGTCGAGTGACTTCAACAATTATATGTGATTGAATATTTTCTGCAAGGAGTGCGCACAATAAGTTCTCTGAAGGACTTGAGAAGTCAAGAACAAGCTCAGGAGGTATAGACCTTTGAACTCACTGAAGGCGAAGTGCAGGGAATCTGTCGTTGGAAGTCGGAGGAAAGCGTCGCAGGTTGACAGGTGAATAAACGAGTCTCGTGGAGAGACATTTGTTTATTTCGCAGAATCCTCGAGGGGAGAACAGACGGACGAAATCTTTGGAGGATATTTCATGAAGTTCCGAGAGCCGTTGGATCTCCCAGAGGTGCAAGGTAGTTATAGTGCAGGCGTGGAGAGGAGTGAAAGCTCAGGAGGGGTAGCACCATTGATCCAAGTTGGTCAGAGCTGTTGGATTTCTCACGAGATCATGTATCGGGACCTCGTGAGAAAGGACTCAAGGATTTGGACGCGGGGATCGCGAGGTTGCGAGAAGCGAGATTTTGACCGTTGGAGGATAGGTGGCACCTCACATATCAGGAGCTCATAAGTGGAAGGGTTGAGAAATTGGTGTTAAAAGTGATGAGACGCAAAGCCACGAGGCAGTGAAGTGGCAAGAGATTGCGAGCCATCCATCTGAAGGGACAAGTGTCAAAGATCGAGAGATCTTGCGAACTCCGAGCTCGCAGGGTGGACGACGAAGCATTTGGCGTTCAAATTTGCGAGGACGCGAGTAGTGAGAGAAGGACAGCCATTGGATCTTGGTCATGGGAGGACCGTTGGATCCACACGTGGGATCGTGCATCAGAGCCTCACAAGAAAAGGCCCAAGAACTTGGCTACGAAAATCGCAAAGTCGCGAGGGAACGAGGTCGCGAGTCTCGGTGTCTCGGACCTCGGGAGTCGACATAGAGGTTATTCGACCTTGCGAGAAGCGAAGTCACGAGGGAGTGATATTGCGAGTTTCAGCGTCTCGGGTATCGGGAGTCGACGTGGAAGTTATTCAACCTCACGAGGAGAGAAGTTGCGAGTGGTGAGATCGCGATAGCGCGAAAGTCTCGATAGAAGTGACGGGTGTGACGGGTCAAGTCACATGTGTGCATCGAAGTCTCGGTGCCTCGGGTATCGGATGTCGGAGAACCAAAATTTTAGTCCTATGAGTAGCGAGGTCGCGAGTAGCGAAATCTCTCAGGGAAAAGTCAGCGAGTTGACTGACCATTGGGTCTCGGGGATCCGAGAGCCCAACGCTAAAACTTTGAACTCACAAAGTCACGAGTTTTGATTCCCTGATAAATCAAGCAAGGGGGGGATCACACAAGAGAACTGTGGGAGTAGATTTCCCAATAGGGAAATAGAAGAACCTTAGAGTTCTTCAGGTCGAGAAGAAGAGGATCCTGTGAGCGGACATGGGGTGCGCCTGTGTCAAGTGGTATCAGAGCTTAGAAAAAGCTTCTTTTCTTTCTGTAGCAGAGAAAAAGGGGAATTCACCATGCCGCCAAGGAGGAGAGGTAGACAATCACCCGATCCAGAGGAGGAAAGGGAATTGTCCAGAGAAAGAGGTAGGAAAGGACAGACTCCAGACATGGAGAGATAAATGCGTAATCTTCATGCCAGAATGGAGGACATGGAGACATCACGGAGGTGCAAAGATGATGTAGGAGATGCCAGTGAATTAGAGGATGAAGGTGATGTTGGACATGAAGAATAAGAAATTCTGACAGAAGATGCAACCAATGAGCATTTAATTAAGGCTATCACTTGGATGAGTTCGAAAACAAAAATGGACATTCCAACTTATGAAGGGATTCTGGATGCAGAAGAGTTGCTAGATTGGATTAGAGCTCTTGATACTTACTTCTATTATGAAGATATCGAAGATGATAAGAAGGTCAAACATGCCATCAAAATATTAAAAGGACATGCAGACTTGTGGTGGGATGAACTGCAAGCTGACAGGCATTGTCAGGGCAAGCAAAAAATTAAGAGCTGGGACAGGATGATTGCAAAGATGAAGGCAAAATTCGTTCCCAGGGATTATCAAATTTCTCTATTTAGGAGGATGCAGAATGTGAGACAGAATTTGATGACAGTGAAGGAGTATACTGAGGAATTTTATAGGTTGAATATCAGGGCAGGTCATCGCGAAAGCAATGACGAAAAGGTGGCCAGGTATATGAATGGACTAAGGTATGAAATTCAGGATGAATTAAATATGGAAACCATCCGAATGGTGGAGGATGCTTACCAATTGGCTCTGAAAGCTAAGAAGAAGCTGAGTTGTAAACAAAGTCAGAGAGGCAGAGGAAGGAGTCAGCCCAAAGGAAAATTGGTTGCCCAATATAAATACTAGAAGCCCAAGGAGGAATGGAAGAAACCTCAGACTCAGACAGAGAGAGGTGGAAGTTCGCAGCGAGGGTGATATGCTGAACAAAGAGAGCAAAAAATTGAAAAGAGAGGCGGATATGATGATAATAACAGGTTTCCTCGTACCAGAGGTAGTGAAAGAGGAAGAGGTGGAGTAGTCACATGCTTCACATGTAGAAAACATGGACACAAGTCATTCGAGTGTCCAAAGGAAAAGAAATAAACTAGAGAAACTCACATCGCTGAGGCATAGAGGCGAGATGTTGAGGCAGAGTACACTGAAGGTGGAAGATCACTGGTGATGCAAAAAGTCCTTTTGATGCCAGAGAAGAAGGTGGAGAATTCAGCGCAGAGGAACAGTCTTTTTAGGACTTCTTGCAAGACCAAGGATAGAGTATGCAAGGTCATCGTGGACAGTGGAAGCATCGATAATCTCATTTCAACCGAGATGGTAGAAAAACTGGAGTTGGAGACAATTGATCACCCGAGTCCATACAAAGTTTCATGGCTACATAAGGGACATCAGGTAAATGTCACTAAACAATGCTTAGTTGACATCAAGATAGGAGGATATAATGATAAAATTTTATGTGATGTTATTCCTATATATGTATGTCATTTATTGCTAGGTAGACCATGGAAATATGATAGGAATGTAATTCATGATGGGAGGATGAACACATATACCCTGAAAAGGAATGGGAAAACTCATATGTTGTGTCCAATTGAGTATAAATAAGTGAAGCTGGAAATAAGCAACAGAGTACTTCTCATGAGTGGGAAGCAACTTCTTACAGAAGTTAAGAAGAAGGAGGATCCACAATTCTTTGTGGTCAGAAAATTGAGAATTGTTCTGACTAGCACAAGAGTGGATGATTTTCCAGAAGAAGTTCAGGAACTGCTGGAAGAGTTCGTTGATATTGTAGTGGACGAACTACCTCGTTCGTTGCCACCAATGAGGAGTGTGATCCATCACATTGATCTCATACCAGTAGCTAGTTTACCAAACAAATCCACGTACAGGTTGACACCGCAAGAGAATGAAGAAGTTAAAAGACAGGTCCAGAAGTTGTTGGACAAAGGCTTGGTTAGGGAAAGCTTGAGTCCATGTGTTGTTCCAACAGTACTCAGTCTGAAGAAAGACGAAGGCTGGAGGATGTGCACTGATTCAAGAGCCATCAATAATATAACTATTAGGTATAGATTCCCATTGCCAAGGATGGATGATTTGATGGATTGCCTAAGTGGGGATTTTTTTTTTCAAAGATAGATTTGAAGAGTGGATATCATCAGATTCGTATGAGAGAAGGTGAAAAATGGAAAAAAACATTCAAGACAAACAAAGGTTTGTATGAATGTCTTGTCATGCCGTTTGGCTTGACGAATGCACCAAGTACCTTTATTAGGTTGATGAATGAAGTCCTGAAGGAGTTCATTGGAAAATTTTTCATCGTGTATCTGGATGACATATTGGTTTTCAGCAAGACGAAGGTTGAACATCTGAAGCATTTGGCTATTGTAATGAAGAGATTACAGCAAGAGAAGCTGTTGATAAACATGAAGAAGTCCTCATTCATGAAAACATAACTCATTTATCTGGGTTTTTTTATATCTGCAAATGAGTTGAGGATGGATCCAGATAAGGTGGAGGTGATTAAGAATTGGCCATCACCAAGGAACATATTAGAGGTGAGGATTTTTCATGGTTTGGCTAGTTTCTATCGAAAATTCATCAGAAATTTCAGTGGAATTAGTGCAGCAATGATGGACACAGTGAAGAAAAGACATAAATCTTTTCACTGGATGGAAGAGGCTGAGAAGAGTTTCAATTTATTGAAATGAAATATTACAGAACAACCAATTCTGGTGTTGCCATATTTTCAAAAAATATTTCAGGTGAAATGTGATGCAAGCAGGTTTGCCATCAGAGCGGTCTTGAGTCAGGAAGATAGGCCGATTGCATATTTCAACGAGAAGTTGAATGAGGAAAAAGAGAAATATTCCACATATGATAAGGAATTCTATGCCATCATACATGCATTGAAGAAATGGAGGCACTATTTGATTCCGAAAGAATTTGTTCTATATAGTGATAACCATGCATTACAATTTATGACTCAACAGGAAAAGTTGAATCAGAGGCATGTTAAATGGGTTGAATACATGAAAAATTTCACTTTTGTGATAAAACATATTTCTGGTACTGCTAACAAAGTTGCTTATGCTTTGAGATGGAAGTGCTTGCTGTTGCAGGAGTTCAAAGTCAGGACGTTAAGCTTTGATGATCTTAAGGACATGTATGCAAATGATTCAGACTTTAAGGAGGCTTATGACGTAGCTGAGAATCCAGTTCTCAGAGATAGAAGTCAGTGGATAGAGTATGTGATCCAGGATGGATTGTTGTTCAAAGGCAATCGACTGTGTATTCCAAATTGCTCCATGAGGGAGAACTTGTTGAAAGAGAAGCACAGTGGAGGATTAGTAGGACATTTTGGCCATGATAAGACATTTGCAAGGCCGAGCAAGTCATACTTTTGGCCAGGGGTGCGGTCAGAGGTCCAGAAGTTTGTGGACAGGTGCAGGATTTTCCAGTATTCAAAGGGAAGAAAGAAAAATGCAGGATTTTATCAGCCATTGCCCATACCAGATAAGACAGGGGATGAAATTAGCATGGATTTTGTATTGGGATTGCCAAGGACCCAAAGAGGTGTTGATTCCATATTTGTGGTAGTGGATAGGTTTTCCAAGATGGCACATTTCATTCCATGCCAGAAGACCAGTGATGCGACTCACATCGCAAATCTGTTCTTCAAGGAGATTGTTCGACTTCATGGATTTCCGAAAAGCATAGTTTTGGACAGAGACACATAATTCATAGGGAATTTCTGGAGGACATTGTGGAAGAAGATAGGAACTAACTTTATGTTTAGTTCTACTTATCATCCTCAGACGGATGGGAAAATATAGCTGGTAAATAGGAGTCTAGGAGACTTGCTGAGAAGCTTGGTGATGGAGCACCATAGCAGTTGGGACAATATATTGCCACAGGCAGAGTTTTCTTACAATGACTCAGTGAACATGAGTACAGGAAAAATCCCATTCTAGACTGTATATGGAAGGCAACCAAGAGGGGTTTCTGAACTAAGGGATTCATAATAGACTGATACTAGCAGTGCTAGTGCAGGAGAATTCGCTGAAGTGATGATGGGACTTCACAGCCAGGTGAAGGAGCGACTATTGAAGTCAAGCCAGGAGTACAAACGCAGAGAATATTAGCATCGAAGACAACTTCAGTTTGAAGTTGGTGATCTGGTTCTGTCACATTTGAGGAAAGAAAGGTTCCCGAGAGGAACATACAACAAGCTAAAAATGAAGAAAATTGGGCCATGCAAGGTCTTGAAGAAAATGGGACAGAATGCTTATGAAATTGAGTTACCAGATGGGATCGTAATTTCTCCGATATTTAATGTTTCAGATTTATATCCATATAAAGCTGATGAAGCAGGAGCAGAAGGTGATTATCAACCAGAGTTTCAGTGGAAGAAGTAGATGCCAGTTGCAGAGAAGCCACAGATGGAACAAATACTGAATAAACGAGTGGGTAAGAGAACCATGAGGAAAGAGTACTTTGAATATTTGGTCAAGTGGAAGGGTCATCCAGTTGAATATGCTAGCTGGGAGATTGAAGAAGAGATAAAAAAGCATGGACATGCCATGCAGGATCTCATGGATAGGAGTCCATGCAAATTTTCAAGTGAGGGAGTATGATGCAGGAGCATCCCTCATGACAAGCAGAACCAATGTGGAAGCAGAAGACAGTTGGAAGACGTCCAGCACAAGTTTTTGAATTTTTAAAATTTCCCTTGAATTTGATGCGCAAATATAAATGAGATCATTTAATTTAGGTGCCTTGGTAAAATGTAATCATACCTCGAGCCATACGCTCTCGTCTGAGATAGACAGAGGCATTTATAGTAGTAATTGCAGGTAAATAGAATTGAATTCTTAGATTATATAGTTCTCGAAGAAAGAGGGAAAACCGAATATAGACACCCTCATTTGTATGATTGTAACATTAACAATAGGAGATAGGAGAGTCTATAGCATAGGAGAATAGCAGAGAGTTGTATAAAAACACCCATGTACAGATCTTGAATTAATATAAGAAGTTGATTCAGATTCATGGTTGTTGTGTTATTCTCTATGTATGTGTGTTTAATGCTCTGATTATGAATATTTATTCCTGTTATTCATTTGTTATCATGTGTGTGTATGAATTCATGTGTTGAGACTGAAGTTTGAGAGGAAGTGAGGTGAGTTACAATTGTTTCTCTTTTGAGCAAGGATTTCTGCAAGGAGTGCAGTTGGAGTCGTCCACAAGTAGTGCGTTGATAGAAGGCTCAGAGAGTAACTCTTGTCCTCAAAGCACCTAGAAGTGACAGTGAGTTGCTAAAGCCGTGAAAGGAGTGCGTAGGATAAGGAGAGTCTCAGTCGTGACATTGAGTAGAAGCTTTGGGAGACTGTTGCTACAGGAGTGCGCAGAGTCGAGTAACTTCAACACTTAGACGTGATTGAAGATTTGCTGCAAGGAGTGCACGCAAGAAGTTCTCTGAAGGACTTGAGAAGTCGAGAACAAGCTCAAGAGGTATAGACCTTTGAACTCACTGAAGGCGAAGTGCAGGGAAGCTACCGTTGGAAGTCGGAGGAAAGCATCGCAGGTTGACGGACGAATAAACGAGTCTTGTGGAGAGAAATTTCTTTATTTCGCAGAATCCTTGAGGAGAGAACGGACGGACAAAATCTTTGGAGGAGATTTCATGAAGTTTCGAGAGTCGTTGGATCTCCCAGAGGTGCAAGGTAGTTACAGTGCAGGCATGGAGAGGAGTGAAAGCTCAGGAGGGGAAGCACCATTGATCCAAGTCGGTCAGAGCCATTGGATTGTTCACGAGATTGTGTATCGGGACCTCATGAGAAAGGACTCAAAGATTTGGATGCGGGGATCGCGAGGTTGCGAGAAGCGAGATTCTGACCATTGGAGGATAGGTGGCACCTCACATCTCGGGAGCTCGTAAGTGGAAGGGTAGAGAAATTGGTGTTAAAATTTGCGGGACACGAAGCCACGAGGCAGCGAAGTGTCGAGAGATTGTGAGCCGTCCATCTGAAGGGACAGGTGTCAAAGATCAAGAGATCTCACAAACTCAGAGCTCACAGGGTGAACGCCAAAGCGTTTGGTGTTCAAAGTCACGAGGATGTGAGTAGCGAGAGAAGGACAGCCGTTGGATCCGGGTCGTGGGAGGACTGTTGGATCCGCACGTGGGACCATGCATCAGAGCCTCGCAAGAAAAGGCCCGAGAACTTGGCTATGGAAATTGCAAAGTCGCGAGGGAACTAGGTCACGAGTCTCGATGTCTCAGACCTCGGGAGTCGACGTAGAATTTATTCAACCTTGCGAGAAGTGAAGTCGCGAGGGAGCGAGATCGTGAGTTTCGGCGTCTTAGGTATCGGAAGTTGATGTGGAAGTTATTCAACCTCGCGAGGAGCGAAGTCACGAGTGGTGAGATCGTGATAGCGCAGAAGTCTCGATAGAAGTGATAGGTGTGGAAGGGTCAAGTCACACATGTGCATCGGAGTCTCGGTGCCTCGGGTATCGGAGGTCGGAGAACCAAAATTTTAGTCCTGCGAGTAGCGAGGTCGCGAGTAGCGAAATCTCTCAGGGAAAAGTCAGCAAGTTGACTGACCATCGGGTATCGGGGATCTGAGAGACCAGCGCTAAACCTTTGAACTCACAAAGTCATGAGTTTCGATTCCCTGATAAATCGAGGAAGGGGGGGATCGCACGAGAGAACTGTGGGAGTAGATTTCACGATAGGGAAATAGAAGAACCTTAGATTTCTTCGGGCCGAGAAGAAGAGGATACTGTGAGCAGACGTGCCATTGGGTTGGGGTGCACTGCATCATCTTGACACCTTGACCCTTGGAGGAATTTTCCCAAGTGTCCTTTTCCTGCACATGTCTCCTTGCTCTGAGAATTAGTGTGTTCCTCGTGCTTGGAACTAGTATGATTTGCGACACTTGTTCCTCCTTTGTAATGTAGCATTCTTTTATTCTTTTTCAATATCTTTCAAAATATCAAAAAAGAAAAAAAAGAAAATATACCCCAAAAAGAGGACGGAAAAATATTTTATTTTTATGGAAGCATAAAGAGTCGCCCTTGCACAAATCACATCCTTCCATTTGTTCGTCAAGCTTTGGGATCTAATATGATATTAGGAAGCTATTCTTGCTACATAGAGTTGTGTCCTCCTTCATTTGGTTATTCTTCCAAACACATGGAGATTTTGCGTTGCCTCTTGCATCATGAACTTATATTAATGTCATGTTTCCTGAGTCTCATCATTTGTCGTGCTATTTTCCAAGGGAATTTTTTACTCAGGCTGAGTCGACCCTTCCACAGTTTGTCTCTTTCCCTCATGCCCGACCATCCCAAAAGTCCAATCAAGTCCTTGTTCGACATCACTGAAGTTCTCTGCCTGATCACCAAGACCCTCTTGTTTGTTCATGATGAGCCATCAAATACCTCTGGGTAGAGAATTCATACACTCACATTACACTCCTACTTGATTTTTTAATATCTTGAAGTTATTTCTCGAGCTCTGAAGGCCTCATCTCCAACCATCAGACATCATTGGCTTCTTGAAGATGGATACTATACATGTATATCTTTGATTTTGAGATGTAGATTCATTGTGTATTGCTCACGGCTACACATTATATAGTTATATGACATGGATATGCAGTGTATTTGATTGGCAGCCATGATTTATTTCATCTCGAGCATGGGTATGCCCACCTCAGTGAGACAATTGTTATTTTTTCAGATGGCACCTCTCGAATTATGGTCACGGGCTCACTCGCTTCGTACATTGGTGAATATTTGTAATGTATTTCAGCCATCAAATTCTATTTTGATCTCACACATTAGGGGAAATCTATTATAACCCTAAATTGCACCATACATGCACACCTGGCATCAGGCCCTCTTACTTTCTATTTTTTCCAAGCCATCACTAAGAAACTCTTCTTAAAAACACTATTTTTTAATATGTACGCACCCTGCACCACTACTTTCCATGTACACACACTTGTTGCAACACTACATCTCACATACGTATTCTAGTTGCACCATTACAGCCCGTGTATACCCACAAATGTTGCAAAAATTAAAAAGTTGCAAGGAATTCGTTGAGATTACGAGCTATTGGGCAGTTTCCCAACTGTTCCACCACCTATATCCTATCACCCAACCGAATAATGATCCTTTTGTCATATAAAAGGAGTTTTTGGGGTCTCATTCCAAAGCCAAGCATAATAACAGTGAAACTCTGCTTGTTTCACATCCCTCTTTGTCCCAAGAATTTGCAGCCACATTGTGAGATTTCCATCAGAATTTCCCTTTTTGTCCTTTTTCCTCAATCATAAGCCTATGCCATTTCCTTAGAAGTAGTGTGAGAGGAGAAACATATATGGAAGTGCATTTGGAGCTTGGTGAAGAGGATCCCAGACCATGTTCGAGGAGAAGTCATCGATCTCATTGTAAGTAAACTTTGTGATATCAATAAAAGGAATACTTTTTTGTCCCGAAATATGATGTGTTCAATCTTTATGTTTGATTTATCTTTTATAATGACATCTAACCCATAATTCATATATGAGATGCATGTTTTGTAGTTCCCTATTTGTCTATTTGTGAATGCAGGCTAGCCTTGGGAGGAGGTTTGCAGTCAAAGGAGTGATCAAAAATGAAAGGATCGACACCGAATGCGGAGTTAAAGGTAGAATTACCAAATATTTTCACTTTGTATTTATTGTATGAATGTGGGTTATATTCGGGGTAGTCTAAAGAGTAGCATAATTTTAGATGGTTATATCTACCTACATGTTGAACCTTAGCATAGTCTGTTACCACAAGATTGGTTAAGGTGCCTATATGGATTTTGAGGTTTTGCTAAGTGCTAGCTTCACCCAGTGGTAAAATTCACTTCCTATGGTACGGTCAAGGCACCTAAGTAAAATGGTTTTGTCATCATGAAAGAACACACATTGCTCTATACATATTCAAGATTGAAAGGCATTGCATTTTGGCAATGCTACCCAAACCTGTATGCAGACGTAGTGTAAGTAGTGCTATGTAAAGGCATTGCGTAATAGTTCATAGAGAATAGAATATGCATACAAGTGAAACACAGTCAGGCGCTACCTACAGGCACTGCGTAATATTTTGGCAGAAAATGAATTATGTAGAGTTATTTTACCATTTTTGAGTCATTAACTTAAAACTTTTATTGTGAACAATTGAGAAGGTATTTTTGAAAACTGGAGGAGGTTTTCGTTCATAACATTCCAAATAAAAAAAATGTCTCTCAGTTTTTCAAAACGTGTTATGGTTTGAAATATATTGGATATATAAGTGGTGCTACCCACTCTGCACAGTGACACTACCTAATTTCCTATAGCGGTCATGGATTTTGATGTTTGCCTTGTTGGGAGGTTGCCACCTATTAAGGAGGATTCGAATGGATTCTCAAGGATTATTTAGATTTCAATGGACACCTACACCTAATATTTATCTCCAGCAAAGGCCTCATGCAATGAGGTGGAGACATTTTATTAATGACTTCCAACAAATTCTTGAAAATTAGTAGTTTGTTGGATTTTTGTCTCTTTGATTGTTGCCACCTACCTCCAAGGCTTAGAATCCAATGGAAAAGATGGGATTCGACCTCCTTAGTTAATTTGGTTTCTATTGTCTATTTAAATAAGGAAAGATCTCTTGAAGAAGAGGATTGATGAGCTAAGAGAGGCTAGAGAGAGATGTAGTAGGCAATTTTCCTATGTGTTTTCATTTGTAAGCCTGAGGGCCTATTGTAATTAGCATTTATTCCATTAGAGATTCATGAGAGTCTCTTATCAGACTTGTGTTCTTTGTTATAATTCTATCTTGTCATCTTTC